>JAAGNO010013746.1:45897-67288 GCA_033439905.1 Ceryle rudis | reverse complement strand
TGAAAAAACACAAATAATATTAAAAAAAAAACAAAAACAAAAAAACCAACAAAAAAAAAAAAAAAAAAAAAAAGTTGAAAGTGATGTAAAATTATAGTGCAGAGAGGACCCTCAAGAAAATATGTCAATAGAAAATGAGAGGCTTCTTAGGATGCTGTACATACTAAGTTTCCTCACAGTCCTGTGCTATCACAATAATTCTGTTTAATTTTATATAGTATTGTGTGACCTTGAACTGCTTGGGATTGTTTTAAAATTAACTCTCATTAATGCTTTCAGATGTTGCTAACATGAACAAAATACGAACAAAGCCTTTTCATCCATATAAAACAAATCAAGAATTAATATGACAATTTATATGATTAGCTTTTCCAGGAATTAAATACTGTTCCTATATACTGTACTCTTCTTCCCTTCAGATCAACACTCTGAACAGGTTTATATGCCTACCAAGTCAGATTGGCTTTAAATATAACTCATGTCAGTAGCAAGAGGCAGATATAGTCCTTGCTTACCTTTTTACCTTCTTTCTTTTCATAGACTGTGCTTAGTTATAAATTTTACTTGGAACTTCAGTCAAACTAAAATGTACCTTAGCAGCACCTGCCTGACTCTGAAATGCTTCTGAAACAAAACTACTTCACAAAACTAGCACAGTACCATCACTAAGACTACCTGTTCTTACTCTCAAATGTACATACATGATACTTAACAATTTATAAAGCAAAACCAAAGTAACAAAAATATCCAGGTTTGAACTTCAGCCAAAATATCTAATCTGTTAGTACAGAATCTAATGCAGAACTGTAGAAACATTTTTTTCTGCTTTCAAACCAGATTGAAACAAATATTTATTCTTGAAGGTGACTTAGTTTGCTATATGGGGAAATCAGATGTGTGTGTGTTTGTGTGTTCACCATTTCTGAGAAAGGCCAGCCAGGGCACATCTGTACCTATGATTACTTTGTTATTTGCTTCACCGTGGAAGATTGATCAAATGTTGCTGAGGTGAAACTACTTCTGTCCATTGCTTAGTATTTTTGATTTCTCTGTATTGTTTGGGGGTTTTCTGGTGGTTTTATTTTTTAGCAAAATAAGTATTTCTGTAGTTGCCAGCTGCTCTATCTCCTCTCCTTTTGTTTGATCTACTGCATACGTTCACATATGTACATGCATGCGTACAAACATATGTTGTACATATTTATAAACTGGCCAAGGCATTGCACGCAGCAACTTGAATGAGTCTGAATTGTTGTCTGCAACTGCTTGCTAACCGGCTTCAGAATGGAGTGGGGAAAAAAACTGAGTAACACATAGCTGCTCTTGAAATATTTCTAATGGATCAGATCTATTAGCAGGAAATATTGTCAATTAGCCATCTGCAATGTGAACGGCTTCTTTCCTTTCTGATATGATTAAATTTGGTTTGGCTGTTAGTGCATCCTTCCTTCCCTCCAAATAGAAAAATCATTTACATAGTCTCATAGTCATATGCAAAGGAGCACACAGAAACGTCCAGTGATTCATTCATCAAATTTCCACATTTTGAGTAAGCTATGACTTCAGCCATCTCAGTCTGCTGTTATTTTTCTGAATTACACAAACACTTGAAACAAGGAAAGAAGAAGAGAAAAGGAACTAGCCATCCTTCTTCATGTTGTTTACTTTCTTACTTGCCAGTCATGAGAAACTCTTTCATTGCTTTGTGAGTATTAACATTATTTAATTCTCTTTCAGGGTCAGCATGAGGGATATGAAATGCAGTCTGAAATTTGTTTAAAGAATTCTGGCTTTTGCCATGTCAGGATAAGACAGTGGTGTGAACATTACTGCTTTATTTTTAATCATGCTTGAAAAGTCAGGGTGTTTGAACCAAAGTCAGTGACCTCCTTTACCTCTTTTAATCCCTGAAAATAACTTGCATGCCCTTCCTTCCCTCTTCCATGACTGCTATCACATCTCTAATGCACATTCTTTTTGTTCTAAGATGCTCACTAAGAGTATAGAAAAATAAGAACCTTTTCACTTGATAAGTGGACACTATAAAAGCTTTGGAATACCTGTTTGGTAATAAACGTTTCATTTTGCAGATAGGTGAAATGAAATCCAGAGAAGTTGGATGAGTTTCTCAGGGCTGTATGATGCAGAAATTAATCTGGGTGGAGGAATAAAAGCTTTCTGAACTCTAGTCCTTTATTTGATTCAAAATGCCTGTGTGCCTGCACATGTAGTCAGGAACAGTGTCAATCGTATTTGCAGATGTTTTCTTTCAAAATATGCTGAAGGATCAACAGGAAAATTTGAAAGGGCTGCCCCACTGAAAAGCACCAGAGAAAAGGTATTTGCTGCCTGGATGAAGCTGAAAGGATGATACCTAGGCTTGGGCTTATAGAGATGTCATACAAATTTCTCTTTGTATTTAAAATGTGTGTCCTCTCCTAGAGGACATGCTTTCAGATATGTCTACTGTAACATATGTAAACATTTCCAAACCAGATATTTCAAGAGCATGGTAATATAGAGGATTTATTGTTGTGCATGTCTTATTATTTGATGCATTTGGATTCACTTTATTTGCTTTGCCTTTAATGTGTGCATTATGCCATTTTGTCTTGTGGCACTACAAAAATGACAGCATCACATGTATAGTAAGCAGGTTTTCATATGTCATCTAAACATACTATAAGAGACTTAACTGCTAAATAAGGGTAGACATCTCTGGTTAGAAAAAAAATCTAGTAATTGTATTGGGTGTTTGAGCTATATAAATAGAAAAATATTTGATTCATGGTGATTTGTGCCCTGAAGTCTTACTGTGTTGCAGCTGATTGTTGCAGCCTTTGTGCAGTGTTCCCAGGCATTAGAAAGGCATGACATATCAACAATGATAACCTGCTGTGCTGCTGTTGTTTCACATTTTGCAAACAGCTTATTCCCCTTACCTCCCAAACCATCTGCAAGGGAGACAAGCAACCTGGCTGAGCATTTCTCTTCTCTTTATAATCCTAGATATAAAGTTATAGCTGTTAGACACATCTGTATGCACATGTGAGATTGTGCTGCTTATACAAGTGGTCCTGATTTCCAGTCACCAGAGAAAAAAAAATATTGTCTATCTCCTTCTGCTTCCAGAGTATAGCTGGAATAATTGAAGAGTAATGGAAGCCTTTGTGTCTCTAATAAATGTTAGTGCTGCTTAACATTTATTTTTTTTTAGTGTTCTCCTGTACAGTATCAATTTCATTTTGTCTTGGCTTCTTGTTTCTTGGGATGTTTTCTGGTGAGGTTAATTCTAGTTTGCTACCTCAAATTTAAAAGCATTGCTTAGGATGGCCATTCATTGTAAATTTCTTTTCACATTATTGTCATTTGCAGAATGGTTTGAAGACACATTTCTCAGAAGAAGGCTTCTTATTTGAATTTCTGATCTTTCTATGTTCTGTAAATCATTAATGGCCTTCATTCAAAGGGCTTCCTTAAAAATAAGCCATTGACTCAGGTGATGGTTCTAGATTTCTTTCTTGTCCTGTACTCCTCTTGTTCCTTCAAAAATATTACTAGTTCTTTCTGCAAAAATCAAATGAGCATTTTATATGATTTCCCCACTAGTGAGTTTCAGAGCTGTAAGTCTGGTGGAAGCGGCTGGATGAAAACCAGAAAAGCTCCTTGATATGTTTACAGTCTTGCAAAAACTTGTATATGTGAAAGTAGGAAAAAAGTTTAAAATACAATGCAGCTGACTGATGAATGGCATTGATATTACTTTTGAGACTTCTATGGGATAGATAAGTATAAAACTGTCAGAAAAATGTGAATAGGGAAGTCAAATGGAATATTGTTGTTTTGAGTAGTATTACTTGTATTTTTGAGTCATGTCATTCATCTATAAAATATTTGAAAAAGCAGAACAAAACCCAGCCACAAAAAAGACATTCTATTTATTAACCAAGCACTGACTTGGTTAATAACAAGAGTGGTATGCTAGGCTAACTGGGAGAGATGAAAAATTGTACACACAGGTAAGGTGGCACTTGAGTATCAACTCAGTGGGTTAAAAAGTGGAGCTGTTCACCTTTTTTATTATTCTGTGCTGCATCTCTCTTGCTCAACAGCTTCATTTTGCTTCACCAGATGGAAAAATGAATTACATATTAAAAGAAAAAGTGTGTAGAATTTGATTGGTGAAGTAATGTTAATTTTTTTTTTGTATATTTTTTTATTCAGAAATGCCATAATTTATGTAGACATTTATTTTTCATGTTGGGGAAAACAACTGGAGTCTTGAGTTTTGAGAACTAGGACCAAGAGTTTCACAGAGACTTTATGCAGTTGACCCTTCTGAATGGTTAAATCTTTGTACATTATCATCACCATTAAATACTTTATAACAATTATGAAAGCACTTAATCTCCATTTACAATAATCCATGAATGAAGATACACCTCTGTGACTAAAATGACATTCCCATCCATTTAACTAAAATCACATTTTTTTTTCTCCCCATAATTAAAGAGATTAATACTGCGACGTGTGCTTCATAGAAAATTATCATAGCAGTCAGTGAGTAGTAATAGATAAGTGAGCAAGGAATCTACAGTTATATCTCGAGACAGCTTCATATAGATTTTTTGATAAAACAATCAATCAATCAATTCTCCAGAGGCTTCTGTGTTGAGCTTCAGATGAGAAAAATGTTATTAAAAGCTCCAGTATTTACAAAACATTGTCAAGAAATAAAATGGAATAATAGTTAAGCAATTAATTTTTTAAAGAATTCTTCTGTAGCTTCCTATAACATTCTTACATATTTTTTTTTACATTTTAAATAAAATAGAAGCAACTTAAACTCAGAAATCTGTTAGATTTAATTAAGTCACAGTCCTCAGTGTTGGAAATATGACCTCTGAATTTCAGAGCAGCTCGTACTCAAGGTGTAACTTTTGTGTTTTAACACACTACTTAGGTTGTGCTCAGTTGTTGGAGCATTCTGGTAGAGTCATGATGGGCACCTGTTTTCTTGTTTAGTACACAGCAGGTTTGAGATTAAACATTTCTGTGTAGGCTTCAACCTAAGCTATCTTCTGTGTTGTTGTAAAGTAGGTCTAACTTGAAGAACTTTGTTTACAGTCCTTTATAGGTTTTGACTCTGTGTCTTGAAAATGGCTTCAAACACAACAGAAAAGCTGTATATGGGCAGGTGTGGATGTCTGGATTTGCAGGGCTGTGGACAATGCATTCATTTTCACTTCTGAAATGGAAAATACTTTGGTCAAAACCAGAATCTATGATAAATGCCAGATCCAAACTTTTCATCTTATATTGTGTATTTATCTATATATGAAATGCTCAGAACTGTTATATTTCTATATCCTTTTATTTTAGATCTGCTACCAAGAACAATTAAATAACAAGTCAGTATTAACTAAGAAAAAAAGAAAAAAAAAAACAAATGCATCAGTGGGTACTGAAACATTTGCCATTTTTGCCTTCTTTGACAGCTTTTTGGAAACTGCAGTCTATTTCTGTATGAAACCAAAAATGGGAGAGAAAGAGGTGTCCCCACATTCTTTCTTCAGTATTTGGCATGAATTCAGTTCTGACTTCAAAGACTTCTGGAAGAAGGAAAACAAACTTATTCTTCAAGAAAGGTATATTTGTTTGTTCAAAGGCTTTTCTCAGAGAATGTTACTGGGAACAATCACACAGAAAGCAGTCAGCCTTACTGAATACAACCAATTGAATGCCTTCTTGAGTTTTCTTAGTCATTTTGTTTTGTTTATTTATTTTCCCCCATCATCATAATTTTTGAATGAGGTATCAATATCAATTTGTGCTAAAGTTTCTTGGGGTCCAATACCTGAATAATATTTTTGTCACAGTATATAACTACTATGCTACTACAGATCTAAGGAATAGGAGACTTGTTTCAGGTCTGAAAGTTGATTAAAGATTTCCCATCAGCATATATAGTGAAGACAAGTCAGGGCATCAAGGCATGACATATTGTAAATATTGTCCTATGAAGCTGGGGAAAAAGGAAGGGAAGCAGGACATCAAAAGGAAAAATTCAATTGATCCTGTATTAAGAAAAGATTCAGACTGAACCATATTGCAAATCACAACCCACGGACATGAGCACGTGTGGTATATATATGGCATAGAGAATTGAGACAGTGGTTTTGAAATATTAGCCGTAATGTCTGGTGCATGTATTAAAAAGGCTATAAAGGTTCCTTTCATATGCATGCAGACATTGAATTGTGGTCACACTTTGTTTATAAAAATTATGCCAAGGATTGATCGGTTGTTTAAAAAGTAATAAATGGCATCCATATCAGGAAAAATTGGAAAATACAAACATGAAAACTGTAGACACTGTTATAGAATACTACATCTTTTAGCAACTTGAGTGACCTCTATACAGACAATGAAGCTACTTCTGAGCTTTAATTAACAAAATTGAAGGTTTATGTTCATTAAATTATTGATATCAGTCCATTTTTAGGTAAATTGATAAGAACAGGCCTCTTTTTCAAGACTACTCACCCTATGTAATTGTCACAGGCATCAGATGACAGATTTAGGAGGTTATTGAAAACTTTCCTTAGGCATCTACATGATCAATGTTGTGTATACCATATATGTTTAGTATAAGTAGATTTTTTTGTTTCTGTGTTTGTTGGGGTTTTTGTGTGGTTGGTTGGTTTGTTTGTTTTTGATAGGACAAGAGGAAATGGTCTCAAGTTGTGACAGGGGAAGTTTAAATTGGACATTTGGAAAAATTTCTTCACAGAAAGAGTTGTAAAGCACTGGGGCAGGCTGCCCAGGGAAGTGGTGGATTCGCCATCCCTGGAGTGATTTAAAAGATGCATAGATGTGATGCTTAGGGATATAGTTAGCGATGACATGACAGTGCTGGATTAATGGTTGGACTTGATGTCCTTAAAGGTCTTTTCCAACAAGAATGATTCTGTGATTTTATGATTTTGGAATGAGCAGTTTCGCAGTTAAGAAAACCGTATTATGCTATTGGAAAAGTGTGATGCAAATGTTAGAACAGCAGCTCTCCAGGGATCTGTTTCATCTTACTGACTGGCTTGGCTTAATTTTATGTAATTAAGTATATCTCTTTGAAATTGAGTTGACAGTTATCTTTGATTTCCCATGCAGGGATTTAGCTGCCAACTTAATACAGGTTAATTTAATCTTATATTTTTATAAACAGGATTTAAGAAAAATGTCCTTAATTTCTAAAATACTTGCTATTTTTCTGAAAACAAAGAAACAAAAATCCTCTAGAGGGTTCTTGCTGTATAACATTTTTCAATAAAAGCTGTTAACTAAGTAAGCACAAAACCTCTTTCTTCTATTTTTCTTACACATCTAAAGCTTAAAAGAAGAATAGGATTGTGATACAATCATTTAATTCTCTTCCAGTTCTATGTATGTGTATGCTAAGAGGATGTGCTGAAGCAGAAGAGAAAATGTCTGCCAGCTGGTCCTTTCTAGGGCAAGGGTGCTTTTAACCTGAAAGGAACTGAACATTTATAACCTCCAAAATGGCTCTAGGTGCTGGATGTGACAAGGAAGAGAAAGGACAGTGAGAAAGGGTTTGTGGAGGGAAAGAAAACTGGGAGATCCCTGGGAAGAACAGGACAGACACCTAAACCCAGACTCAGAGCTGATATGATGGAGACTTTCCCAGGGGCACAGGAAGAACTGTGTAACTGTAGTCCAGGAAGTCATGGAGATTAATACCAAAAATAAGCCATCCTGAAAATCACAGGTAGATTTTGGTTTTAATTTTAATTTTTGCTTGTCTTATCAATTTAAATCTTCCTCTGTATACATTTTGTTTGTTCAGCTGAGGCATAGTTTAGACTTTGGAAACCTTTGATGTCTTACTTTGTGCTCATCACTCGGAGAAGTTTGGCACAGTGCTGTTTCAGGTCTGGCAAGGTCAAGCTTTCTTCTTCGTCTTTTAGGAATTAAAATATTTTGGCCAAATTGGCAATAAGAGGAACAATTTTCTGAGTAGGACAAATTATTTTTCTGAAAATTAAGAATCTTCTTTGGTAAAATAAGTGTCTTCTTATGGTTTTACATGGAAAATATTTTGCATTTGATCATAGTTCAGCCTGATATCTGAAGCTGTCCTTTAGGCCTTTTATCTTGATTTTACATTTCCACTTTTAGTGAAAAACAAGATGCTATGAAGTGAAGCAAGAGAAGTCAAAGGGGAAAAATCTTGATAAAGAAATAAGTGTTGCCCAAAGGTTCAGACTGTGCAAATATGATGTATAGATGTACAAATACGGAATCTCAGCCTAGATTGACAGATACAGAGGTGATAGAAATCTGAAATCAGCTATTGCCACCAAAATAAAAATTATTATTTCAAGAAACCAGATTTTCCTCTTTAGTTGGTGCTTTTGAAAATTTTTCTGCTGTTAAAGTTGAAGAGCAGGCTAGATACATTAATGGTCAATGTAGCTCTGTAGTTTTTCATTGTCAGCAAAATCAAGTGACAGATAAGGTGAGACTTTTCTTTTTCAATTACTGCAATATGCCACCTTTGGTTAATCATTTACCAGGTTGCTGCTTCATGCAGCATGCTTGAATCATTATAATTATTTATCAAGAGTATAATTTTACTGCCTATTTGCTTTTTAGTTTGATCATCATTCTTTCTCACCTGCTGGTTGGCTTTGGGTTTTTTTACCTCTTCTCCATCTGCTTTAGTGTTTAGTTTAATAAACTTTTATGCTGTGGGCAATATTTCTAGAATATTTTGTATCCCAGTTTCCATATGGTCTCTTAATAGAGGTTGTTCCTTATTTAGTCTCTGCAACTATGAGTCACACTGCTTTATAATAATTTACCCAAAGGCTTTTCATATATGGCATTTCCTAAGGTGGCACAATGTTTTGTTATTGATAGATTAAAAGTGTATATTTTAAAGAAAGCAGTCAGCTAGTTCTTATTTTAAACACTTTTCACGTGGTATTTCATCTTGCATATTGGTTTGCCAGGGATTTGTATGCAAAAGATAAACATTGAAGTGTCAGCCTTCATATTTTCTTTCAAGAAGATGGGGGGGAGGAAAATTGTGCAAGGTTAAAAACAAATTAATTTCTCTGAAGTTTTCTACTGCTTTCACTCAGTGCTCTCACTTGAAATAAAGCAGAACTGGAAAATACCAGCTGTAGAGAAAATTATGCATGGCAAACCATTAAATACAGTAGCCATAAAAAGAAAAATGCACCTGAAAATTACAGTGAAAGCATAGCTCTGCCAAAACATTTTCTGAACAGTACTATTTTTTGAGGTCATACTGTAGTCAAGACTAACTGGAGCATTCCAATAAAAATTTTTATACTGGCTATTTATAAAGTTCTCAAAAATATTTTCTGGAGGTTGAAATTTCTGATGATATGTCTATCCTAAAGAAATATAATTTTAAGTGTAAGTTTTCTAAGTAACTTCTTTCTGATGAAGTAACTCCACCATCCCCCTCAAAAAAAAACCCCAACCAACCACAAACAAACAAAAAGGAAAACTACAAAAAAAAAAAAAGGAAAACTACAAACAAATTTAATGGGTATAACTGTCAGTATAGCTTGCACTTTACATGTGATCAGCAACAAAGCCAAGAAGAGCTGACATATTTCTCCTAATAATTTTTCAATGCGGTTTAGGGGAAAAGGAAAAAAAAAAACCACCAAGTTATTGAACCTTGCAGGCTACCTGTTCAGCATCCTTATCATCCATGCATCTGTTTCAGCTGCTGCATACCCTGAGATGTATGTTGCTTTCTGTATACACATTGTTAAATAACACACAGCTGCAGTGATAGCTATGTAAAAGTCTCACCTTCTTAAGAAAACTCTGAAGGAATCACATTACTGATCTTCAAATCCCTTTTTTTCTCCTGTAGTGAGACCAAGTGTCTTATGTAAACTGACTTATAAATATATTAACTATTTTCTCATTAATCTCTGTCTTTATTTCACCCCTACCCCAGTTTCTTCATATTTCTGAGGTAGAGATATTAAATTTTAACTGAAATATTTCAGTCTAGCACTTCTGTTACAGAAAGATGTATTTTAATTTTTGTTGACATGCAGCAAAGGCCCATAGAACTGTTACCAAGACCCTACCACTTTCTTAGGAACCATGAAAAGATAGCCTGTCCTATGAATGAAAAGATGAAAGGTGATGAGGCAACACCTAACATAACCCTGCAGAGGGAATTCTTAAAAAATTGTGATCAATGAAAAAACAAAATAAAACAAAACAAAAAAACCCAAACAAACAAAAACCCAAAACAAACAAGCAAAAACTTAAGCAACTGCTAGATATGAGATTCAAATATGGAATTTGTGAATCCTTGGTAGATAAAAAAGCAATTATTTATTAGAAATTCTCATATTATTGTGGACAGCAATGATTCATCTTTAAGACTGAAACTTTTCCTTAGGGCCATGATATACATCCTGGCCCATTCCCGTAATAAAAAGCAACCTGTTCTTTAAGAGCTTATATGTTTTAAAGAAAAGTTCCATTGCTGTCAAATGTTCATATCAATATCCTTAGGCCTTAGATGCCAGTTCAGGTCTTACTAGAAACAGATCAACAATTAGGCAGAAGCATGCTTGCAGGGACACCATTCCACCTTCCCTTTCTACACATACAAGTGAGGTACTGACACTTGTTCGTCCACTCCAGCTCTGAACATGTTTCTGTTTCTTCAAGATTGTTTGCTGTTCCAGAGGGCCGGTGCAATCTCACAAAGATTTACCTAAACAGGGGAAAGAAATGTATTTGTAAACAGAAAAGTAGGAGGCAGGAGGAGAAAGAGTGAAGGGGACAGATATAGGTGCCTTGTAAGTGTGTACATAAGGTATATATTGCTCACAAGCCCAGTCTGGCCCTTGCCTTTATGAAGAGGCGTTCCACTGAGCAGAGACTGACTGTGTCAGGGGTGCCAGCAGAGGAGAGTTCATAAGCAGGATCAACATGATGGTAACATTCTGTAAGTCCCTGATATCTTGCATCACACTAAGCTTGAGAATTTCTTTTGGCTGACTTTATTCAACCCTTTAACTCCCACGATAAATCTTTGACACATTAAAAATAATCTAGAAACTCAAAAAAATGCACTCGTCTCTCAAATGTCGAACTTGCCCATTCCCGTAAGAATAGCAGTTAAGCTGGCACCTGGTGTGTCACACTGTGTATATCTAGATGAAAGGGAGATTCCTGGCCAGCATGTCTCCACAGCTCATTGATCTCCCTCTGCAGAAAGACTGGTATGTCTCCCTACAGACTCCTCAGCAGGATGATTTAAAACTTGCTGTTGAGCAATTTAAAGTCTGGCATTGGATATCTGTACATTGCACAGTGAGGAGCATATTGGTAAGCTGCCACTTCTGCTTGCAGAGGAGGGCATTAAATCCCATAGCACGAGCAATGTCCTCCCAGAGTAATTTAAGGGATATTTTGTTAACACTTATAATAAGAACCAGTGAGTCAGACTTGAGAGTGAGAAACTGTGGGACATGGAAATATGCACTTGCAAAGAAATGTGGAGATAGGAAAAAAAAAAAAAAGAAGAAAAATGTATATGAAGTGGCAACATGAGAGGGAGAGGGACATGATGAAAACATGGAGTATGTTTAGTGGCAGTCTCATTTTGCCTGGCATGCTGTTGTAATGCCAACTAAAAGCTCCAAGTGTTATGTTAGTAAGTAGTTATGGGTAGATGCATTTTCTGACTTGGGAACTTTAGTCTCGATGTCTTCATTTCTCTCTAATCAAGCGAGTTGCATGCTGATAGGCTTGGTTCTGCAACTCGTAATGACATTTCAAATCAGAATGCAGCTTATGTAACTTTGAATTGAATAATTAAAAGTTTGATCTTCAGTCTTTGAGAGTATTTCAAAATTTTAGCTTGCAAAAAATAGCCTTCTGATTAGAAAATACTGTTATAGCCATGATTCCTGTTATATAGTGACCCTTCAGGTTTTTTAACCTTTTCCTGTCCACCACTTCTTGAAAAAAGAAATGCATTAAGTGTAAATTCACGGTTCTATGGTATGAGTACAGGGGATAGTTTAACATGAGGGTTTGTTTGGGTTTTTTTGTTTGCTTGTTTTACATTTTTGGGAAGAGCCTTACAGTGTCTGCAGTCATTTTGAGTTGTTACATAATTATGAATTGGCACCTATTTGTATGATTATTTTTACCTAAGGCAGCAAAGTTGAAGGCCTCTTATATTTCTGTCTCAGACACTGGAGAGCTCTAATTCTGTAGCTCTACAACTCCTTTTTTTTTTTTTTTTTTTTTTTTTTTTTTTTTTTTTTCTTTTTTTTTTTGCTCTTTTCCTTTCTTTTTTTTTTCATGGTCTTTTCTTTTTATTTCGTTTTGTTATGCTTTTCCACTGGTCTCTTCTATTCACTGAATTCTCATCTTTCCTTGTACTGCCTATCTTGTAGCTATCAATTCTCCAACATAGTAGCCCCAGTATACACAATGTAGCAATGCATCTGTCCAGGGTATGTCTCCATATCCTCTCTAAGGTGGTATTCTCCTTCTCTGCATAGTCTGTTCACCAAGAGTTTTCTTCTTCTTTTCTATACATTGCATTTTTTTCTTTCTTTTACCTCATCTACTGCTTAAAAATGTTTCACAGCAAACACACAGTTTCACATTCCCTTTCACTCATGAGTTTCCTTTCTTTTGCTTACTGATTAGGTTGCCAGTTTTACCTCACCTCCAGTCTTGTTCCCTTCCCTTATCATTTCCTGTTGAATTTCCTAACTGAATAGCCCAGAATACAGCCAGATTATTTGAGAGCAACCGGGCTTCTGTTCCAAGAAAAATAATGGAAGGTGATGACTATCTTTTCTTAGAGCAACCTCAATTTTCATGTGCAAAGTATGTAGGAAAGTTATTTCCACCATGCCTGAAAGTAGCCAAGTTTAGCCTGAAATACTGGCCACTTTGACAAGAAAAAAAATATGTATTTGATGGGAGAAGTCAGAAAATATATTTAAGTGGGTAGATGCGTGTTTGCATTTTATTAGAATCATAGCCATATAGTTTAACAGTTTATTTTTTTTACACCATTACATTTTCAAAGTGACATTAATGCTAAAATTATCATCTCTAAAATGTTTCAACACAGTATGCTTTTTTTGTATTTATGCACATCTGCATATCTCTACACAGATAAGAGCAGAATCCCTAAATCACCAAGAATATGAATGCCAGGTAGAACTGAGTGAAACTGGATACTTCTGAATATTTCAGAATATTTTTAAGTGTGTTGTGGATTACAGTAAGACTGCAGATTGGTAGGTCTCATGTTCACTTCAGTTGGCCTCTATTTCAATTGGCCTCAAAGCCTTATTTTAGGCTTGTTTGATGTGATACACACTGAAGAAAATCTGAAATGTATTCCCCAAAGTCTACTCTGTTGACAGAGGAGGGATGTTATTCAGGGTCCTGCTACAGGTTAGTCTCTGTGTTAAGTGGCCAGATTAAAACATTTTAATCTATTTGTCCTTGGTCCTCTGAGCCCCAAAGTATGATTAATTACTGCATCTTTCAGCCAGCCATTGTCTGCCTTGTGGTCCTTAAAGTAACCATGCAAGGAGCTGGCAAAGATGTCAAGATAGTCCAGTACATAATCTTTCTGTTGGTAGGCAGACGTTAGGTTTCATCAGTCACTTTGATGGGACCAGGTACATTACAATATGGTTCTTATCTGTATAAAGTCTTTGCAGTCAGTTACTGAATCATATCTATGTCATCACTTCAACCCTGTTGGCGTGAAAGTAAAAGCTCCACTCTGCTTTTATGTTGAAAATTGTAATTTTCCTTTCTATTTTTTCACTAAAAATCATTTCAATATTTTAGTAACTGGGTCAAAGAATAAAATATAGGCACATAGCTCTGAAAGAGTTTTCAAAGACACAATTTTAAAATTTTCTGGTTTTGAAGTCTTAAAGATGTCTGGCACTTGATATTTTTTTTCTGAGGATTCTTTTATTTTTATTTTAAAGGTACTACTATCATTATTAGAAACAAGTTACCTCCAACCTAGAGAAATCTATGTAAACTATTTTGGCGACATCTCTTTTATTTATCTGATAATAAGCACTTAGTAGTACAAAGAGTATTTGCCTCAGCTTTGGTTTATGTTACAAAATACAGAATATGTGCAGAAAAAAATGTCTTTTGGGTTTCATGAGCTATGCTGTCAAACTGTAAAAGTTATGTCTGTCTGAGTTTATCATGGAAGTTTTTGTGAGCAGCTGTATTATCTAAGGCATATCACCTTCCAGCCTTCTCACTATGCTTACATTTGTCATGTCTTAGCGCTTTCTAGTAAAGTGTAAGGCTACCAAGCCTAGATGGAGCCAGTAGGAAATGAATCTGTCTGCCAGAGATACTTCAGACAAAATTATTAATGTTTAGTGGCAGGAAAGTGGCTCCCCTCCTCAGTGAATTGAATGATGACAGAAAGTCTCTAAGTCTTGATAAGGTTGTGGCCAGGCTGGCTTTTGGTCTAGAAGGTAGATAAAAACACTCCGTCTTTTGGGTTTGTAAGGATGTCTGGTTTCTTTTTCCTGTGTGCATGCCAAAGTGTAGCTTGCTTATTCATCTTACAGACTGTCTTTAAAATTAATCATAGTTTATAGATGTTTCTCACAATAAATATGAGGTTATATGTTTCTCACAATAAATATGAGGTAGAAGGAGGTGAAAATGCTGGACAAGAGTTTTTATTATGGTAGAAATAAGAAACTACTTCCTTTGTTATATGTAATAATTATGAGAGTCTCTGAATCTTGTTAAGTAGCAGATTTCAAGACCTTGGTTCTTGGGCTCTGTAAGTGATTGTTCATTCACTTGTAGATTTATTTAATTTTTTTAACTGATCCACAAATAGACCACTGTTATATGTTTCCTATATGTTTTCTTATTGTTGGGGCCGTTTGGAAGTATGCTCTTTCTGAAAAATTACAATCAATGTTATAGCTAAATTTAATATATAAGGAGATATATTTGTCCAGATTCAAGTTATGAGCATTCTTATGAAGTTTTTATAGACTCTGACCCAGGCCTGATGTTGAATCCACTGCTGTTAAAGCCACTGCTCTTCACATTACTACAGTGAGAGTTAAGCAGCAATCTGGCTAGGCTGGAAAGACTAGCTTTTGAAGGATTATCTTCTCATTAAGACAAAATGAAGAAATTATTTGGGAAAAGAAGTAACAGGCAAAAATGGTTAAATATAATGCAGCTGATCTTATCTTTCCTATCAAATTGATAACACCCACTTTTAAGCCAGAATTGACTTGAGATGGGATAGGGGTTTATAGGAATGAACCAAAGTCAGTTTACTGAAAGAAAGTGAGTTTGACTAGCAGTTGAAAAGTCTGAAGTGAGATAGTTTGAGCATCACCCTAACAAAGATGCCTAGCACTCTATAAGGTTGAGAATTATTCTTAGCATACTTATCATGCTAACTGTACCACCTGGCTTGTTTGAGTGCACCATGTCCCTTGACACCTTCATTCTACCCAGTCTCAGATCATGCCTTGAGCATGCCTTGAGCATCTATCCTGCTTCTGAGTATTGAGGGCCACAAAGATGATCAGAGGGCTAGAACACCCTTCCTATGAGGACAGGCTGAGGGAGTTGGAGTTGGAGTTGTTCAGCCTGAGGAAGAGAAGGCTCTGGGGTGACCTAATAGCAACCTTCCAGTACCTGAAGGGGGCCTACAGGAAGGCTGGAGAGGGGCTGTTTATGAGGTCCTGTAGTGAAAGGACAAGGAGTAATGTGTTTAAATTAGAGAAGAGTAGATTTAGATTGGACATCAGGAAGAAGTCCTTTACATTGAGGGTGGTAGAGCAGTGGAATAGGCTACCCAGGAAGGTGGTTGAGGCCCCATCCCTGGAAATATTTAAGCTGAGGCTGGACAAGGCTCTGAGTAGCCTGGTCTAGTTGAGGGTGTCCCTGCTCACTGCACGGAGGCTGGACTAGATGACCTTCGGAGGTCCCTTCCAGCACTAGACATTCTGTGATTCTATGATTCTATTTGGTTGCACTTCAGAGCAATGGCTCTATAGAGGGACCGAACAGCCTCTATAACAGAAAGTGGACCTAAATAGTTAAAGTAAAAACAGATCTTCAGAACAATAAATTAATCTATACACCCATGCCTAAGGGTCATAATTCTTAGCAACTGGGGAACACCCACCTTCCTCAGACTTTTTCCACAGCCTCCCCTGGTGGCAGCCTATCTTTCCACCCAGGGCCTAACAACTGAATCCCCACTCCTTTCCCAGGAATGCCTTTTTAACTGTTTCATGATCTTTGAGCTCTTTGTACCCTGCATTGGCAGAGCAGCAGTGTCACTTTGGCCTGGAGCTTGGAAGTATGTAATTGTCTGCAATTCTAACCCTTTTGTGATTGTTGAGAGGCTCACAGATTCATACCTCTTGCATTGTTTTCTTGAAATATCCTTTTTCCTCATTCTGTATTGAATTAGATCAATTAATTTCTTCATGAAGCTCTAACAACTCACCATAACTGAATAGTTAACCCAGTCTTCCTGATATAACCATTAACATTCATACAGTTTTTGCACCTTTTGGTCTTAGGTTATTATCTTGCACCTTCACACTGATCAGGGTCTCACTGAAGTCAGTAGGAATTAGTGCAGGAAAAGCCTGAGCCAGAGGAAGTTATGCAGGAATTTGCCACTGTGAGACATATGACTGGAAGCAGGCTTGAATTGACAGAAGCAAGGTGGTTTTGCCTAAATCTCATTAGTTTCATGGATGGGAAGATGCAGAATCATTCAGGGCCAGTGGAGAAAACCTAAGAAGTTGAGAAAAAGTTACCAGTGGCAATTAAGCTATTTTCCAACTGAATTAAGAATATTGCCCTTACTTCAAAGCTAACCTTCCTTTGGCTCTTCCAGAATGATTAGGTTATTTTAATTTTACATTTAATAAAATTCTAATTTAGCTGAATGATCAGTCTTCAGAAAATACACTTCCACACTGTAGAAATTGATACCTGTTATGCTGCTTTATGATTTGGCACTGTGGAAGGCTAATGATTGCCTTTGTCTTTATATTTAACAAGTTTGCCAACTTTTATTTTATAGATACAGCTGTACATAGATTTATACAGTTCCCCATGCTGCCAGTTTTACCATGGTCATAAACTAAGCCTTCTAACAATGAGCCTTTGGTATACAATCCCTACGTTTCTAAGGACATTTCTTGCTAAAGAAGCTATGTATAGGTCGTATTGGCTTCAGCAAGGCTCTATCCAAACATTTGAATCTTCCTGGATTGAGAGCAGGATGGAAGACCAAGAGACAATGAGCTGTCTCAAACTCGCACAGTGAGTCAAGAGATATGGTTGGAACTGGAACTGAGAGGCTGCTACCTCTCAGCTTTGTCTTGAGTGCATTAGGGATTAATGCTACTCATCTTCTGCATTCCCCTAGGCATGAATAAATAAGCTCAAACTCCAAGGAATTTCATAAAAATTCTCAAAAACTTGAGGACCATAACCATTCTAGTGAGACCAGATCCTCTTACATAATCCTAGAAAAATGGGTAGCACAACCTTAACGTTGTGCTATCAGTCTGGAGGTTGTGGATCATTTTTTCAAGCACAGTCTAAGGGACGTGGAAGTTCTGACTTTGACCCTCATGGAGTGGCGTCATTATTAGCACTTTGCTGTTGCAAGCAGAGACAGCCTTTTTCCAAATAGCTATTCCTGTAATAGAAGCAGAACATTTAGAGATGTTATGCCGACAGTGACACTTAAAGGGATCTGTTTTTTAGAAAATAACCCCTATCACTGTATTATCGATGGTTCCATTCCGTATGAGGATTTTTGTTTTGAATTAAAGACCGCACAGAGAGCTGTCCTGTTTTATGACCTGGTATGTTAGGAAGGCAGTGGGTAATCTGTCCTGGAAAGGGGTATCTAAATGGGACAAAGACTGGAACTACAGATTCCCTGATATTTCCGGAGAATAACATCTAGATCTGTGTGAACTGGTTTGGTAAATATTTTTTCTATGTTAAATATTCTGTGAGTTGCATGATGACTAGTCTGAATACCTGCATATATTACATAATTTCTATAAAAGTCATTTTGATAACCACAATAGTACTTGTACAGTCCCCAGGTTTAGATACTAATTTACTCCCAAATAACATTTCATTTTCTTATTTAAATGATGTCTACTGGTGAAGGGAGACAGCTATAGCTGTACTTTTTTTTAAATGAAATTATTTGATAGATATGCTATGTTATATATGACTTTCTAAGAGTGGCTTTTGATGGGTTGGAATGTGTCTCTTTGGAAATCATTTTCCTTCGTTGGATGTAAGTAGACACAGAGCAGAAGAAAAGGTGGTGTTTTAGGAAAAAGAAAATGTATTTGAATTTTACTGCATTCTGTATCCTTCACATAAGCTTCTATTTAAAGCTATCACCACATTTTGGCTGCCACTTTTACTGAATCTATTTAAATACATTTAAATGGTAAATTACTTGGCTGTTTGACATTTTTGTTCTATATTATACTACATCAATCTATCTGATTTGCAGTCAGATAGAAACAGTTACAGCTTGAATATAATAGGTCTCAAAGCCTTTTTTTTTCCCCACCTGTGCACACAAAGGTCTTCCTACCTTAATAAAATAAAAGGTCATCAAATGAAGAGAGCAGCTTGTTGGAAGTGCTAGAAAAGAATTGATGTTTAAATTAATTTTTGAAAGTAAATTTGAAACTTATGAAAAGAATGAGGTGTGTCTGGTGAAGTTGGATAAAGGAGAGATGAATGTGAAGGCGTTTTTTTTTTTTTTTTTTTTTTAATGTGCTTAGCAGATCCAGCTGGAGTCTTATTTTCAAAATCTGGCCCTTACCACACACACACAAAAATATTTGAAAATAACAGTGACAAAAAATCTGATTCTCACATTGCCCTGTGTAGCCTCAGTGAAATAGCAGACATGCAAGTGGTCTGGAGATGATGAACCGCAAGAAACTAGCCAAGGATATATCATTTCTTCAATATCATTTTACTGTTTCTTTTTTTCACTGTTGGATAATGATGAAAAGGAAGAGTAAGTACCATCTAAAATCTATATTGTTGGCAAGAGCAAGCCAATATAGGATTTACGTTTCTGTTTTCTGCTTTCATATTTATAAATAATATTCTCATATCATAAAAAAGTACACATCTCACACTGTTTAATGACATCAAAAAAGGCTTATATGTCTTTGAAGCTCAGCGAACTCATAACTTAAATCTGTATTATCAGTGTTTCAATAATCACGTGTGTTTATAAGATCTACAAAATGAGTAAAAATGGTAAAGAAACATTTTCCAGTGTGCCATTGAACCCACCAGATTGATTCTTGTAGGCTTCCAGTCTCAGTATAGCCCTCTGCTTTTCACAGTTTGTTGCCTATCTGCATGACCAAAAGGATATTTATCTAATTAAAAATGTGGCATTTGGTGGTATTTCACAAGACCCTAATTTGGTACCATTTGCCACATCAAGAAGCACAGATAAATGGACTGTGAGAGTCCACTTCTGGAACATACATTCAAGCAGCCTGACTGCATTCATCTCTAGGGGTCATGTAAGCCTTGCTGCTCACCCTCAGCTTTGGAAAGACAGATGTGAGCGGTGACGTGCACCACCTTTGTTGTAAACATAATGTTCCATGGAAATTTTCTATTTTTACTTTAGGTTAGGGTGTAAAGACTAGAAATCTAGGTTAAACTATTTTGCAATTTTAACTACAAAAAAAAATTGGGTGAAAGGGATGATAGCTTGGTGAGAAACTTTCTTTAAACTGTAATTGAATTACCGAGGTCAGGAATGGATGAATGATTTTTAAAGTCATAAAAGAAAGGGATTTTTCTTAGCAGTGTTTGGTATGAAAGCTCTGAAGGGGGTAACCTTTATGTCATCCAGTGTATTTTAAATCCTGACACATTTGAATCATTAATTGCAGTAAGTACCAATTACTTTTGTAACCAGCATTGATTATGCCTGTCCTTATAAGTGACAGAGTCTGACGGTATAGTAACAACCACCACTGAGTGCAAAAGCTATTTTGTGGACCATGCTAATGAAAATATGGAGAATAATGTTGCCCACTTGTGTCCACAGGCCTAAATTTGTAAGTTGTATACTGCACTGTCTTTAGAAATGGTTTTGGCCTATAGTAATATTTATAAATTTTGTCTCTCTTCAAGAGTTAAAGAAGCAGAGGAAGTCTGCAGGCAGAAAAAGGGGAAGTCACTCTACAATATAAGACCAAAACATGACTCTGGAATTGTAAGTAAAATTTGTAGCAATTCTTCTGTTCCCATCACTCGTTGTACCATTTTCTCTTCGAATTTCATAGGTATGTTATTGTGTTATTGTTGATGTACTTTTTTAGGTTTTGTTTTGTTTTCTTTTAATGCTTAACATTTTCATAAAAGGCAGTAGATTAACAAACTTGGATAAAGCCTATGAATATTACTCCGTAAAATACATGTAGCACAGTCAAGAGCAGCATATTATTGCTCCATGCTGCCAATCTGTCTGCATCCCAGTCTTGGTGTGGGATACACCCAGGAGGCAGAAAGGCATTTCTGGTCTTCAAACTTATTCTACAGTTACAAAATGTAAGGAAAAACTGTGATAGGCACACATTTGTGCCAAATACTAGTGGCTTCTGTTCCACTGATCTGGAATTGTTTGGAATAGAAACCCTGGGAAAACATAATACTGTGCTCTTACCATTCTTCTGAAAACACATAAATAATGATAGTAGAAGAGTAATTCTAGTCATTCAGTGAAACTATTGCACTATGACTGCCTAAGCAGTCATGACAGATCACTGGGTGGGTGTCAAGAGGGTGAGGCCAGACTCTTCAGTGGTGCCCACAGACAGGACAACAGGCATAAACTGGAACACAGGAAGTTCCATCTGAATATAAGGAGAAACTTCTTTACTATGAGGGTGACGGAGCAATGGAACAGGCTGCCCAGAGAGGCTGTGGAGTTTCCATCTCTAGAGACTTTGAAAACCTGCCTGAATGTGACCCTGTGCAACCTACTCTAGGTAAACCTGCTTTAGCAGTGGAGTTCAAGTAGATGAACTCCAGAGGGCCCTTCCAGTCCCTACCATTCTGTGATTCTATGTTTAGTGCCACAAAAAACATAAATGGAGTAACAGCTTGGTTAGGAATGAAAAACTAGATTTTATTTTATCAATGTTATTTGAAACCAGATCAAGATGTTATTTAAAGACAAAAAAAAAAAAAAAAAAAAAAAAAA
>JAAGNO010013746.1:0-32351 GCA_033439905.1 Ceryle rudis | reverse complement strand
TTTGGTACTATAAAGCTATCCTACACCCATCAAAAGCACTATAAGAGCCAGTGGCTGGGAATATAATTAAAAAATTCAGAGATACTTTACTTTATGAAAAATTTGCATTTAAAGAACTGCTGAAGAGTTTGCCTTGGAAAATGGTATCTCTTCAACTACCAGCAAAAGGCAGGAATTATTGGCTAGGTTAAATCAGGTGTGGTTCTGTGGCACAGTACATACATGGTCACATTTGATCACCTGCATCACTGTTTTACAGTTTCCATCCTGCAAACTTCAAAGATACAAGAGCTCTCCTGTGGGATCAGCTATTCAGCTGATTGTGGGAATACCCATAATGAAAAAATGTTCTACTCCCCACTTACTCTTATATTGGACCCAGACAAAAAAGAAAACAGTCATATGTATATTAATGTAAGAACACGGTGTACATGGTTAGTTCTCAGCATTTAAGATGGGACACAAGAAGTGTTCCTTGAAGACAAGCCAGGCAATAACTTTTCAAAGAACTAAAACTTGGCTTTAGCAACAGATGTGGGAAGCCAGGAAATAGCAGATTCTTTACCGAGAAGCCAAAAATGCTATTTATTTAATTTATTAATGATTAGGCATGATTCTAATGGTACAATGTTCAAATAAAGCCTACACAAATCAGGCATCTTTGTGGAAGGGAGGCATTTGGTGCTAACTTCTCCCTTTTAAGTATCCTTTGGAAACTATTGCTCCTGTTTCTCAACATCAGCAATAACAGAATGCTGTACTATATCTTTCTTTTTGCAGAGCCATGGGACTCTTAGTAAATAATTCCATATTAATAGATTCTCATGATTAAATTGCCAAGACTGAGGCCAGCCACAACAACAAAACATGTAGGAGGTGGGGGGGAGGACCAAGCTTAAAAAAAAACTTCAGAAAAGCCAGTACTGCTGCTGAAGTGTGTTATTCAGATATTCAGATACAAAATCACTGCATTTTAGGAGTTGAGTTACCATGTAATAGGAATACTAAACATCACTTTTCAGAACGACCACATGCAACACCAAAGGGAATAGTTGCTTAAAAAACAATAATTAATGTCATTACAAGCAGAAGTTTTTCCATTCTTACCCTCTAAGAACCTTCTATCGTTATTTGAAAGAAAGTTATTTCCTTGCATCACAGCCCTTGCAGTAGGTGGTAGAGGAAGAAAACAATTCATTCACACTTAATAAACTCCTTGTATCCTCACTGGCTGGCTTGGATGGAGATCTTCCTCCTCTCCATCCTTCTCTCTCCCTCCCACCAACACCTCTCCCCCAGAGAGGCCAAAGCATGACCATGTAGAATACCCCAAAGCTGTGAAGGGAACAGGAAAGTTCTGCTTACAGGCTGGATGCCTCAGGAACTGTACTGTCCAGTCCATGCTCTGTTTTGTTTCTTAAAGGAGAAGGTGGCATTGGGTTTCACAGATGCCAGCCCATGTTCCTCAGAAGAGGACAGCATTTTCCCCATAATGCCAGAACTTAGAAGTTCTCCTTCTCAAGACAGTTCCTGAATACACTGAATTTATAATATTGAAAAATAGAGTACATCATAGACAAAATAAAAGTACATAGAACAAAAACACTGGAGGGGACCCAAGCTATGCTAAGATAAAGCTATCTGAAAGCAATTCAGAGGATGTTGCTTCATACTAATTTCAGTTCTCACTATAAATTTTCTACAACCAAGACCTTTATCTTGATTTTTTTCTGAGAAGGCTGGGAGTTTAGAAGAATCCCTGTTCCATGCACAAAATTCTAAAAGGAATTGAGGACTCAACCAACTACTCCTGTCACATCCAGTGATGCATAATATGTCAGAAGCAATTATGAAGAAAACTTAAGATGAAACTCACCCTGGGCACTAAACCAAATCATCTCAAAAGATGGGGGTTTCCTTCATATTTTGTCCTCTGTTCTTTCTTAACTACCTTTACCGCCTCCAGAAATTCTTCTTTATAACCATTGAACCATTTCTTCTTTCAGGAACTTCAGAAAACTCATTTGAAAAAGGTTAGAATGTAGCTGCTCACTTCATCAGATTTAAGAGATCACATTACTCCCATGCTCCTCTTTGCACTGACATCCTGCCAGGAAGCATATTGATTTAAATATTGTATTACTGATCTATGTATGGTATGAGGTCCTCCACAGGCTGAATCCTTCGTATCTTGCATAGCTTCTAATCATGTGCTTCACTTTATTTTTTAAAGTTTTTTTAAAGCCAGGACAAGGAGTTTGTTGATTTCATTGATTGTTTGTTCTTTATCTGCTGAGTCTTCAGTGAAGAATTAATTAGCTAACTTTTTTTTTAATCTATTATAGCCATGATATGAACTAGAGTTCCAAAAGACCAGGGCGGGGGGAAGCAGGGGGGAAAGTACTGCTGAAGCCAGTCCTGGTATTTCTCTTCAAGATACATTCACTAACATTTATATCCATGATAAATACCAATGCTTCACAAAAAAACCACATGCACATAAATAAATACAATTACTAAGGCAATCACCCAATTAGAAGAAGACAGTGAATGAAACTATGATCCAAGTTTTTTTGTTTGACAACTTCATACTACCCTGTATCAGTAGTAAAGATTTGATTCCATGACTGTGTATTTATCACTTTAACACAGGAAAAGTAAAATAAAGAGGAGGAAGAAAAGCTGCAAGAAGTGTAAAAGCTAAGTCATCCTACAGTATCCTGACAGGTCTGGTCATGTTGCAATGCCACTTTTAGCAGAGTATGAATACACAGAACTCTGAATACTACCAGGTAACTGAACAAAGGCTTTTTGAAATACTGTTATGATCAAAACTCCTAAATTTGTTGCAATTTCAGCTTCAGGAACTTGCGGTTTTAGAGCCAACCACAGACAAATGTCTGCCTGGTGAGCACATGTGAATTGTCCCAAGCAGAGTGAGATGTCCTACTCAGAAGTGTCTGGGTAGTCATCAGTACTGGCAGCACATGCAACACTGGAGAAAAAAAGGGGGAGTGGGAGGAGGGAAAAACCCACAAAATAAAACCATATTTCTGCTTGCCATCTATGAGGTCAATTTTCTTTCTCCCAACCTGGTTTTGGATAATGCTACAGTCAGAGAGCGGGAGGAATAAATAAAACTCCTTGGATACAAGAATACCTTTTTAGGAAAGGACTGAAAGTTAGTTGTCCTATGAATCTAAAAAAATGTCTCTTTTTAAGAGTGAACTACATTGAAAAGATACTTGTTCTCCTTCTCAGTGTTTCTCAGCTTTTCAACAAAAGATAAAGAGCCCCAAATAGACAAGTCAGTTCTGTTTGCACATGAACATTTTGTGCAGCAAGCAATAATAGCCTACATTTAACTTTATTCTTCTGTGCAGAAGGCAGATGGTACCCTCCCGTTTGGCAACATTTCATTCAGGAAAAAAACAGCAACTTCTGCCTTTGGGAAACTAAAAACTAAATCAGAAGGGAAGTGGTGGCTTGAGCAAATGTCTTCATTTGTGACCATCCCTCAGCCTGTTGGAAAGGAGGGCAGTCAACACAAGAATGGGGAAAGTTCAGCATTTAAATACAATAGCTCATTTCATTGCTTCCTCACTGGAGAATCGATACTACAAAAGACTATTTTGCAATGAGTAGTCTCCATTATATTTTTGTTGTTTGCATTACAACAGAACATAGAAATCTCATCCAAGACCAGTGCCTGACTAAGCAACACAACTTCAAATGCTTGTAGACTAACTTGGTGAGCAACATATGGTGGGACGAGAACTGAGCACAGAGGGGAACTGAGTTACTGAAGGTCAGAAATTAACTGAAAAGCGGACCATTTCCAACATCTTTCAATTGCGCAGCATGGCACCAATGCTCCTCTTTTTGCTCATCAATCCAGATTTGCTACCCTTAGGCAAGCTTTTCTTTAAAAATGTTATACTTGTGTATATAAAAATGATTCTGTATGAAAATTTCCAATATTGTTTCCCTGAGTTTTGACAGAACAGAGATGGAGTTAGAAGCTTTATTGCTTTGTAGCTTCAAACAATGCACTACTTCCAGAGCACAGGACTCATTTTCTAGTTCACAATAAGAGAGATGACTATTAGCCTTTAATATGTGTGCATTGCTGCACTTGTACCATTCCCAGAGGAGGACATTTGGATGAGATCTGTTCTAGAATAAAACTGAGGCCCAAACATTAAAGCATCATACAAATGCTCAAAAAATTTCTTCTTGTTTCTCTTAATGGTCAGAAAAATGCAATTACTTCTAAAAATCCATAGGTGGCATATAATCTTGTATATGAGAAGCACTACATTAATTGACAGAGAAGTAACATTTAAATTTTCCAGATTTTCTGTTAGATTCAGATACTTTCTTTTAGGTATTCTTTTGGTTCTCTATTCAAGACACTTATCCCCAGTTACTGCATTATGACTCTTAAGTAGGCATGTTCCTGTTTGAAAAATCTAAAATGTTATTGGTGGTCCAGTGTTTATATTATTAATTTTTGTAAGCCAATATCCTGAGGTGAAACAAAGATGGCTCAAATAAGAATTGCTCTTATGTCAATATCCTACAGTCTTTCTACTAGGTAGTATGCAAATTCCCATAAGCACAAAATTGTAGCTGTGTACGCCACTATTTCCCAATATGCCACTTGCAAGAACCATTGCAGCTGTATTTTCATAGAGTTGTCCTAAAAATGGCATAGATTTATTGCTTCAAGTGTTTTTCATTTACATTTGTCTCTGCTTAAATTTGCCTGACAAAAATCAGTCTTCCTGATTAAAAGTTATGGAAGTTCTAGGAACAGAGAGCAGAAGACCTATGCTAATGAGAAATAAAAGAAGTATTAAGTCCTTTCAGAGCATTAGACAGAACCAGGCCTATGTCATGCAAACATGTAACTAAGTACCTTACTAGTATAATTGGTTTCACAGAGAAGTTTTCTTCTCAGTGAGGCTAAATCTAAGGAATCCTCTCATCCTCTTCTGACTTTTCTTTGGTTAATAAGCAACATGGAACTACACATCTGACATTTCCTCACAATTACATTTTTTAATCCACTGACCAAATTTCAAAGTCAAAGAGCAAGGCAGTTTTGAAACTCCTATTGCATTACACAGGAAGGCATGAAAAGTATTTCAGGAAGGGGAATAGCAAGGGGACAAGTCAAGGATATCACAGTTTGGTACCACAGCAGGCATGAGTAGTAAAGAGGACGTTTAGAGTTACTGTGGGGTACTGGCACACCAAACACATCCATAGAAAATCAGAGCTCGTGAGCTCTAATGTTCAAGTGTAATACAAGACACCTTGAAACAACAGTGGGTCACTTCAAAGTTTTTAATACATTCTCTTGTTCAGGGTGTAAGCTGCCCAACAGTTAAAAAACTTATTTGCACTACGTGTAGATGGAAGGCAAGCAGTAACGAGCCATTGTTGCATACCATGCATGGTATTACTCTTGGGATGATGCTGTAAAATTTTTGTATCCCCTTTTGTTCATAAACATATTTGGAGATTTACAACATGCTTTCTTCTTTCCCTAAGAGACAAGGCTTCTGCTTGGCTTACTTTTGCATTTAATTTTTGTGGATTAATTAATGATACATCAGAATCCCCATTTAATTACTTTTGTTTCAAATATTTAACTTGGCTATGGGCTTTACTCTGAAAAGAAGCCTTTTCCCTCAAGATCTTGTATGAGAAAATTCAGGTATGCAACTGAAATGCAATACAAACGTGTGAGGGTCTGAGAAGCACAGCAACCGCATGCTCTGATGGTTGTTTATATATGTGCATTTGCAAGCCTGTAAACAAAGAAGACATTTGGAGTTCAAAACCTTCAGAGTTACACAGCTTCTTGGCCACCCTTGTACACGCATCAATTGATGTCTTGATGCAAGTTCTTCAGTTTTGAACTATTCTGACCCTTATTTTCAGGCTGTTTTGTAATATAACAAAATGACTTTTAATTTATTTCACTATATATCTATTGATATTTTCAAATTGACAGCCATGTTTATGACTGTCATAGTTGTCAGCTGGACCAAAATAAATCACAGCAGCTGATGCTCAACAACTGTCAAAAGTACGGAACTTACAAGGTGTCATAAAGTCAGGAATACACATAAAATTGTAATTAGGTATGCCACATCAACATAAACATTCCTAAATACCTAAACATTTCAATATCACTCTCTAATACACTGGAAAATGCATAGTACACAGCATCAATGGACAAACTGCAGTTTACTCACTGTTATTGGCAGTGTGTGTCACTTAACTAAAACATTAAATTTCAGTGAAATGCTGCAGGCTAACCTGTACTACAGGAAATTTCAAATCCAAAAAACTTACTCCATCCCTCCCACTTCACACTGATGGCAACACGTGGCTGTCCCACATCTATGTTCTTGTGGCTTTGATTCATGCTCTGCTCAGTCATTCTCCCTCCATCATTGCCCAAAGAATGTAAATATTTGCTCTGTCTGTATATTGGTTTACAGGCTTGGCCCATTATTGAATATGAAAGCTGTAATTCAATCATAGAAGGATCTGTTGCCATGCATAAACTGGGATTTTATGTTTTATGACTTAGGCTTTGCAAAGCAGCCGTCTTCCTACTCACCTCCCCCTCTCCTTGCCCATGACTGAATTATAGTTCTGTCTCTAATTGAAGCCTAGTATTATTCTATTTCTCTTCTGCTGAGAGGAAGACCAGAGCTATCATTCTGAATACACACCAAGCCACAGGAGCCCAGATGAGGTACTTTAATGACAGGTCCTCCTACACATCACATTTACAGTCTTTCTGCTAATTAATTTGATTTCCTTTGTCTAGACTAACATAATACAGCAAGTTATGCTCATTTAAAGGAGGACTGTTAGCCTTTCAGTTCACTCCAAATGAGGAAGAAAGAAGAGTCAATAGACTGGAATCTGGGGGAGACTGACTCTGTCCTTGACTACATCATTGCTTATGTTTTCACTTGACCAGGACTTTTTCTCCAGGAGAACCTGAGACAGCACTATCATCAGAGGAGAGACTATAATCAAAATCAGGTATCTTTGGTATGTGCATGGCAAGGCAGTGGCAGTTACACAGAAGAGTTCTGTCTACGATGCACTGCAGTGAGCAGCTTTCTTCCTGGCAATCACTTGGCATTTACTGTTCACAGCTCTTGACATCCTCCGAGGGCTGTACAAACATGTAATTAAAAACACACAGAAGCTGGTTTCTTCAGAATCCCTTCACAGAATGAAAGGAGATTCAGTAGTGTGTCACTGGACTAGTAAATCAGAGGCAAAGCTAGTAGTGGAAGTTAAAGTAACTCCTCACTGTTTGGAAGACAAGACCTTTATTCAACAGTTTTGACAATGATTGAAACTGTGGAGCTGAAGAGTCTCAGAACTTATGGGACGGAGTGATGTGATAAACAAATGAACTGACTTGGATTTGAAAGTTCATCTTTCCGATTCAGGTGGGGAGATCCAGTTGTAATACTCAGAAAGAAAGGTGACAAGGAATCACACATCAGATAGCTGCACTGTGGAGTAGAATGATTCCACATCTTTCGTAATAACAGAAGGAAAGATCTTTCCCTGTGACAGAAGAAGAAAGGAAGAAGCCTGCAGAGGCAATCATCAATCTCTTCTGCTCACAAACCCACAGAAAAGTGCCAGAGCTCCCCTTCTGTAGGCAATTTCAGGCCTTGGAGCCTCAGTTGCGTTTGTCATTTTGCAGCATCAAAGAGAAGGATTCCAACTTTGGACTTACTACTTCAGAATTTCTTTTTGGCTGATAGTAACTGGGGACTCTCTTTACATAAACACAAGCAGAAGATAAACAGCATCTAGAGGCTCTTAATTACTTAATGTGTTTTTTTAACAGTGATTGGCCATAAAACACTGATACTATGTCACCACAGTTAAGGTTTTAATATTTTTCCACTACTCATGATTTCAAGCTCAGTAGGAGGCCGTAAGTAAAAGAAATCTAACAATTCTTCTGTTTGGCTCATTAAGCTATTCTCAGAAAGGTCGGGAAGGCATCTTGCAAAGAGTTAGACAACATATAGCTATAAATTTCGTGTGAGCTGGCAAGCTCCATTTGTCTTCCAAGTCTATTCAAGGCCTCTTGCCCAGCTCTAACTTAGGCAGCACTTGCTTGAATCTAAAGAAGAAAGATGACACTTCTGGTAATCTTTGATACATACCTTATGTTACCACATAGAAGGACAAAGATACCGAGACTCCATTTCATGTCAGTACATGATTTAATTGAGAGTAATGAATTGTCCAAGTGAAGTGGCCAAGACAGCTTTCCTTTTGACATGACTATAATGTTGAATACTAGCTAACATTTCCATATGTGACCAGGAAATGCAAGACTGATTGTGAAGAAGAGGAACAAGTAATGAGAAAGTTTGCTCCTTCAGGGTTTGAGGGTTTTTTATTATTACAAGGTAGTCAGAGAACATGTTGTACATTACAGCTGACATGGTTTCACTAACCCTATCCTACCTACCACTTAGTGCTGTTTCAAAGACTTGCATATATCACACTGAAGCAGTAAGGGAGATTGACGGGTAAAAGGTTTGGAAAATACTTGTAATGGTTCCCCTGGCACCAACACAGCTTTCTGTTGGTGTGAGGAGAACCATTACAAGTAGTTTAAACTTAAATATACCACCCTACAAACCATTCAGTCGGTTCAGCAAACTGAATGCCATCTGCACCACTTGCTAAGGACCACTGCAGTTTGTTAGACCACATAAGACCATCCCAAGAAAAATGCTCTGATCCATAGGTTTCTTCTGATTCTTAGTGAGTGACCATGAACACAACTCATATGCTCATTTAGGAGTAATTTGGACCACAGGTGCAAACAGATGAACTGACTTAGATTTGAAAGTTCAGCCTTCTGAGTCAGGTGTGCAGATCCAGTTTTAATATCCAGAAAAAAAAAATGTGTCAGGGAATCACACATCATATATAGGTACACTGTGGCGTGGAATAAGTCTACCCATTTCTTAATAATGGAAGATCATCCTCTAGACAGAAGCTTTCTTTATAGCACCTGTGAACATGGATCTTGCTAGAATTTTCCTATGTCTTAACTAAAGAGTAGACTTTTTAAAGAAATTAAGCATAATATGGGATTAAGAGGACTAGAACCTCAAATAGGGCTAGATGGAAAATACTTTCTGACACTGTGAGAGCTAGACACATTGAAAGCTTCATCTCCACGTTGAAGGGAAAATGAAGTCCTGACCATTAGTCTATGTTTTCACTTCAGATCAGCTGAATTCTTCCTTATTTTCCCTTAGAAGAAGGTGAAGTGAGAAAAAGGTGGTTTTAAGATACTTTCAATGTAGAACTATTAAACCGTCAAAAGCCAAGAAGTCATTTCACAGAGTTAACATGAAACACTTTTTTGTTTCAGTAATGGAAAAGACCTAAAAAATACTCATAAATTGAACTAGGACCTTCAGGTATTTTTAGTCTAAGGATGCTGATATCTCTGCCTGCAAAATAACGTAGCTTTTAGAAAAGAGTTTGGAACAACACTCCTGAAAACTTTGATTCCCACTGTGAGGAGAGACAAAAAAAAAAAAAAAATATTTCAACTCTCAACCCTTGGGGCCAGCTACCACAATTCATTGTAGCCTGAGGGTCCTCAATGGGTCAAGGATAGCCACAACCCCATGGGATTTTTTTTTATGCTTTTATTTTGAAAGGAGGCTCAGTAAAGAATTTGGCTTAGCAAAACAAGACTACACTTCCTCTCTTCTCTTACTTAGTTTCAGAACAACAGCTTTTGCTTTGAGTGATTATTTCAGCTTCCATAATTTTTCTTCAACACAAAATTGCAGAGGATCTCCATGCAGATCAGATTAGTGATTTAGGCAGCATAAGGACATGGATGATGTCAGTGTCAAAAAGAAACAGAATCATAATTATGATAAATACTATTAAAAATGCACCTAGCAAAGACAAAAGTAACTCACCTGTCTGTAAATCTGCTAACTTTGCAAAAACCGTTTTTCTTAGAGGACCCTAAGAAGCTCCTAATTAGCACCAAGACTGAGGAATACTAATTGCTACTTGGCAAAACTCAGCTTATTAAAAACAAAGGGCACAATTGTGTATTTTTTTTTTTCTTTCTTCCCTCCCACTCCCAAAATCAAGCTCTTGTTTTACAATGTGACTGACATAAAAGGTTACATCAGACTAGAGTGCACAATTTCCTATCTACATATTTGTTATAAGGCTGAAGGGGAGGTCTCTTAAGCTTATCTAAGAAGATAAAGAGGAGTGAGAATTAAATCATTAAACTATATGGTTTAAGCAGAATATGCAATGCCACTGCAGACTTGAACAGGAAAGGAAGCAAGAGAGGTGCATTTGAATTGGTAGAAACAGACTTAAGAAGGGAAACTTACTGAGTGGATTTACAGCATAACTATGCAAGAAGATATAAAGAGCTCATCTAGATACCATGGTTTTAAGGAGATGTTCCCTATGACTATTCTCCACCCCCCTCAAAGAAAAGGCATTATTTGCTTAAAGCTGCTTGCCAAATCCATGGCAAACCATCTAACAGGAAACAATACATGAGATTTATAGACACTTTAGAAATAGGTGACAGGGACATATATGTCACTTGAATCAATGTGAGCAATCCAGAAAACTCCTGTTCCCACACCCACAAAGCCTTCAGTTTCATTATGGATGGCAACATTGCTTGTAGGGCACCCAGGCGTACAAATGGGTAGGTGGTAATGCTGTCTGCTGCCATTCACACGAAAGGCAGACAAAGTTTAGGAGCTACTCAGCAGCTCTTGCTTTGTCACATGTGTTTCACATACACCCAACCAACACCACTGAGTGGAAGGTGAACAGCATTAACTACTACCAGTCATCCAAAAAATTTAGCCAATGGAGCAGCTACATATCTTTCTTGTAACCAGCTCAGCAACAAGACCTTCCCCATTTACAAACATAAGCTCAGAGTTTCAGTACCCACATGTACGGGAGATAATTCAAGTCATATCCCCCCCATACTGCAAATAAACACCTCTGAAAATTGAAGAAAAGGCTAGTGGGAAAAAGGAAAGCACCAAGAGACATTATCCATACATTCTGTTAAAGCTGGGTTATTAGGTAGGGAATAAACATAACATTCCTGGACCTAAAAGAAATAATAATACCATACCAAGCATAATTTTCTGTGATTGGTCTTTGTGAATGTGGAGGATGAGGTCCTGATTTAAGATACCTGAATTTTACCATCCTCACCAAGACATTAAGAAAGTGGTCTAGGTTTTTGAATCCAAATTATAATAATCACAGACTAAGAGAACTAAAACCTATGCCTGTTTCTCTCTATTTTATATTCTGCTAAGAATACTGCAGGATATGGGTTCAAATATATATTCCAGTTACATATACTCACTGCAGAACAGTTCAACTCCACTTTCAGGTAAGAGTAATGGCACAGAAAACCCTGTAAATGCTGTATCTGAACTTGAGAAATAACCAAACCAGCAATTAATGTCAGCTGGATATATTTCTAATTTCTCACCCATGCTCCTCTGAGATAAAGTGTAAATCATCTCATGCTCTCACCCAGCCCAGGGTGCAGTTTGATTCAAAGTGTGAGCCACAGTCCCCCTGCTCCTGGCCCTCACTGGCACCACCCTTCCCCTGCCTAGCCCACAAGCACGCGTGCACACACCAACACACGCGCACACACTTTCTCCTCGGTCGCTCTGTGCCAGTACTAACAACCATGCAGCCATAAAGTCAGCAAGACATGTTTGCTGATCCAGCCAAAAAGGTTTTTTTGTTTTGTTTTGTTTTGCCAGCTGGCTTTCCATCTGCCTGCAAGATCAGTAGTGCCGCTCAGGCCACCGTGCCAGCACTGGGCTCCTCTGTCCTGTCAGTGCCAGCCTACAGGCAGGCTCCCTTCAATCAACTGCGAAGCCACACCCTGATACTCCTTCCAAACTGGGGCCTGGGAACACTGTCACCCAACTTACCTGTTTCAGGGCGGAGGAGGCCAGTGTAACTGGAAGGGTGTGGCTGATAAAGGTGGCGCTGACTGACAGAAATACATGTTTTTGCTTCCTATATGAGATGCGTGGTCCTTATATCTAAATGGCTTGGTGTTAGGACTACAGTCTGTACCGCAGCGGTGAGAGGAAATGAAATAATAATAACAGAATGTGGTAAGTTGTACCATTCAGATGCCCAGGGGCACCCAAGATGTTTGTATAGGCACAGCAGAGATAGAACCTACAGGAGATGCATAGTCCTCCACAGTGGCCACTGGAAGCCAGGTGAAACACAGGCACCAGGCACATCTGCTGAGGCAACCCACTCTCCAGCAGAACCACATTCTGCTCTAAAGACACAATGACTCGATTTTTGCAAGTGCCTTAAACATTACAGCTCTTACTTATGACTAGATTTCCAAAAGAGGTATGCAACATTCATCTCAAGTCCTCAATGGATATGTGGTACTTAAAAAGAGAATCTTTTATCTTATCTTGAAAATGTGTTCTGCAACTGTAGTGCAAAAGTGAATATTAAACATGGAAAAAGAAGCCTGTAAAAGGACATGTTCCTGTGTGACCTAATCTAGGTGATCCTGCTCTGGCAGGAGGGTTGGACTAGATGATCTTTCAAGGTCCCTTCCAACCCCTAAAAAACCCAACCAACCCAGAACAAACAAACAAACAAACAAACAAACAAAGAAACAAAAACCCAAACAAACAAAAACTCTGCTGAATCTTACTGTCTGACTTTCAAGTGTCTTGCCTTCTAAGTGCAAAGGCTTCTTCTGCCAAGGCTTTGGGGCTTTAAGTGATTAAACACAACCACTGGTTAGACTGCACAGGAATAATCTACATGATATATGAAGCACTGATCATATATCTTCTGCTTCACTCCTTCTCCATTAGTCATATGGTCCCCTCACCCTCCCTAACCTAACACCTACCCCGCCAGGATTCTCCATACCTACACCAGAATCTAGCACTGACGATTGTGGCAGGGTGGCTCTTCTTCCTTTGTGTGAAGAAGCCATGTACACACACAATTGGTGCACTGCACAATTAATCAAATATGAATTTAAGGACAAACAAACACACAAATAAATAATGTGGTTTGGTGAAAGAAGCTGGAGGAAATAGTTTTCTGCTTTTTCCAGGTAACAGATGAGACCAAAATGCTCATGAGACAGAACCAATCTGATGGTTAAAAATCTAAAAAAACATAATATATCAGAAAGTTATAACACAATTTGAATGCAAATATTTTTATAACCTCCCTTTCAGAATAGAGCTCAGGAACCATAACAAAAGTTGGCCACTTGTTCTGGATATTGAATTCACATGAGTGAATTTACTCTCATTAGGCAAAAGCATAAGTTGTGTGTGCACATGACACAGTAAGAAATGGAGTGATGATGCTAATACATGAATGAGAAAAACAGGAGACAAGTTTTCAGAAGCATGCATTCAGCAAAAGGCTGAAACAGCATCTGTCCAGACAGGCCTAAGCTGAAGCCTTCAATGCCAAAGAGCACCAGCTTGTATCTGACACAAACACCATAGTGACGAGCCATGCAAAGAGCACAGGCTTATGCTTAGAACCTGTGTATTAATCTTCTCCCTTGCAACTGAAAGTAGGCATCTTCCTTCTCCAAAAGCCCACATAATTTTTAGTACCACATGAACTAATGTTTTCCAGTTAACTACAGCTGCATGCCTGCATAAATATAATATACTTAACAGTCAACAGACAGGACTAAGCTCTCATACAGGTATGACCTCACACCATTTTAGTAATTAGGACTCTGATTAAGAGAGGACAGCTTTAAACTAACACTGTATAAGTTAAGCAAACACTTAATTGGCTTCCTGTATTCAGCTCCAAAAGCCTGTTGAAGTTACCAGACCTTAAAAGTATCCTATGCACCAGCAAGTCAAAAGCATCAGGGAACACACTCTACCAACTGATAACTAAAATTGAGAGATGGAAATTGTACAAAGGTTGGATAATTTTGCACTTTGGATCAGATGACATTTAAACAGCAAAAGCTGTATGGCATCTCAAATGTACAACTCTTACTTTTAATCAATTACCTCAAGTCATATTTATTCCTCATTAGGGAAGCCTTAGGCTCTGTACTTCACTGACAGCTTTTTAAGTCAGCTTTCATACGCACACAGCCCCTCACCAGATTTTATATTGTTTCTATGTGTAGTGATGTTTCTCACAATGGTTGTCACAGTAACCTGTCTGTTCTAACATGTCCCACAGTAGGACAAGAGACTCCTCAGCACCAGGATGTCTAGGCTAACCTAACTTATATGCAAATCTAAAAAAACCTCATTGTATCTGTGCCCTTCACACTTTGTTGATGGTACACAGAGAACATTAAGGACAAATCAAGGTTCTGTTTTTGGACTTGAAAACATGGCTGCACAAATACAGAATGGAAAGTAATAGCTTATGAGCCCATTTCGGGCACCATGCTTCAGGAAAGCCATGAAGATTTCTAAAGGAGAAGCAAGAAAGAAAACCAAGAACATTTATATACACAGAAAATATAACTAAATGTGCCAAGATTGCAGAAATTGCAATACAAAGAAGCAAAGACCAGACGAATGTTAACAGCCTTCAAACACATGAAAGGCTACTGCAAAGAGTGAAACAATGTCTTTTCATAGATGGAAATGCAATAATGTTGACAAAATAAATTTTCAGACAATATTCCTATTAGCAAGTGCCATGATACGGATAGTGAGGCATTGGAATTGATTTGCTTGAGTTTGTAGACTCATCATCAGAAGGTGACACAAAAGGAAAAACAAAAGTCACATCTGCCACATTAAATTTGAAAAAACGGATCTTAACAAGCAAGAGGTGAGCCAGATGACTTCTCAGCATCCCTTTAATTCCCTTTTAAGTAAATATATATATATAAAATATAGAATGATTATTGTCCTCCAAAGAACCATCTTAATAGTTTGGGGTTTTTTTGCCTAACTTTATGTCATCTTTCCTCTTATTTTCCTAGGTTTTTAGGTTTTATGCTAGCTATCACAAGAAGAAATCATCATATCTTTTGCAGTACAGTTTAAGGTACATTTGCTGTGGCGTCACTAAACTGCTACTCAACACCAGCCTTATGTTTAACGCATGGCAATCTGCTAATTGTGAACCTATCGGGTTTCTCTTTTGCTGTAGGCAGAATACATAACGTTTGTTTAATGGTCTTCTGTTGGCAAAAGAGGCCAAGACTCAAGATTCTGCATAATGTCCAGGATTTTCCAAAATTTATTTAGAGGAAACATTGCCAGTTTATTTGATTTATGTCATTTATAAATCATTAGAAAATAAGTTAGGTTCCTATAGCTTATTCATATATCCACAGAACACACACACATACCATTTTCCGCATAAGGCTAATTTGAGCATGGTTTTAAACTACCTTTGAGGACTGATTTCAAGGCAGAGATGTCAAAATAGTTTAATTAGCCAGTGTGGGTAAACGATGTCATGCCAATGTCATGCTTTTTCCTTCTGATCCCTTTGGAGCCAGAGTGACAGACACTTTGAACTAGAAGGTGGGTGACAATGCTGCTGCATCAAGTGACAGAGCAACCAAAGCCCACAACTAGCAACTGAATGGGGCACCCAAGGCCTCTGCACAGCGGAACAGGCCCAGAAACAACCATGTGCTCGAAGATCTGAGGCAAACCACAGAGGTTTGCACAGACCAAAACATCTGCATTGTCCTTGTGACAGCAAACACCCAAATTCCTCTCTACTTGTAATACCTGTAATTAACAGGTGTGGAATAGTTTGTCAACAGCTGTCATCATAAAGCTATGGTATTTGTCCTATAAGCACAGCAATACCCTGTGAAGTTTTATCCACTGTCCAACCCTCCCTTTCCCACAAAGCACAACAAATAAACAAATGAAATTGCTCTCAAACAGAAACTGAACACACACTGGAATTCAATTCCAGTTTCCCATCTGTCTTCTTTATCCTCCCAAAATTGATATGTTTTGAAATTTGATTTACTTACTGTTGTTAATTCCCTAAAATTAGCCTACAGAGTAAAGGCATCTCCTCAACATTTTCCCTGTAAGGAACTGCTCCCCTACCCAGATATAGTCTAATTTTTTCTGATTACACTGAAGAAGTGGGGTGATACTGCTGTGCAGGGTTTCCTAAAAGCCAGAAAAGAGTCATTCACCCAAGAGCAACTTACAGTGAACCCAAGAGCAACTTACAGTGACGATATTGGTTATTTGTTTATTGTTATTTACTCTTATTAATATTTACTTAATATTATTAAGCAACTATTATACAATTTCTCTTAGTACGGCTATTCTTGAGAGAAGCCAGTTATTCTGGTATGTTTTTTAAATCAATGCTATATTTATTCTCTTTTAACCCAATGCAAAGTAATTACCAGGTGGATATACTTATGTTCAGATTCTAATTAAAAGTACATCTCTCATTTCCAAGGACTTATTGTAAGATTGAAAAAAAAAAGGAAAGTTTAATACAGGGTAGAATCCTGAAACAGATTAGTATGGCAGGGGATGAGAAGATGCTGCAAGAAAGCTTCATGCACTAGGCAATACTGCAATGGTTTCTGCCAATCAGAAACCCCACACAGCTTTTCACTGTGTCCAGTAAGATCAGAGAAAAAAAAACCTGTGGAGGGAGGATTTTCTGCAAATATATATTTTAAAAATATTTTGGATCATTTATCTGACAAATATTGACTTCACAAGAGTGAACAGAAAAATAAATAATTCATTCAGTGAGGCCAACAATTTTACTCTGTGGGAATATCAATAAAGAATCCTTGAGATTTAAAATATACAGTCATTTAGAACAGGCAAGGATCTGTCTTCAGGTAGACTCACTGATTTTTCACACAGTTCAGGTGAACAAAAAAGTACTGCTATTAAAAATACTTGATCAGTTTGAAGTAATCAGCAAATGCTTACAGATAAATAATTGTGACAGCTGAGAGATGAAAAAAATCAACCACTCCAAAAATGTTTACAAAGAAATAATTTAAAACAATATTTTAACAACATTTACATTCTTGGGATATCTTGACATTCTAATACAAATTATTTTTCATTTCTACTTAGTATCATGCTTCTTTAGTTACTTTGCATATTTTAAATTGTATATTATTTTTAATTTATTAAACTTCATCTGGCTATAAAGTAGAAAAAAAGGACAAGGGAAGAGACATCTACACAAATGTCTGTTTTCTGCCTAGTGTATAACACACACACAAAAAATCTAGCCCAGTTAGTCCTAATCAAGGCTACAGAAAACCTTGGCTTTACAAGAGCACCGGTATCTGAAAAGGTTCCATGAACTATGGGCTAAGAAGGTATACCCCGAAAGTGTCCGCAAAGTTGAACAATTTCACTCCTTTTAAAGTTGTCAAGGCTAGTAAAATTCTGTAAGCCAATGGTAATCCAAACTTTTCTGCTTTCTGCTTCTTCATGCTTTTGCAATTTTAGGAAAGCTGCCCAGGAGGCTCACATGGGACATCTAATAATGGTTCAGTCTTCCATTACATGACTTTCTAAGAAGCTTGAACCTACGATAATTAAATATCAACATGCCACAGTTAACAAGTTCCTAATGTTCTCTTTTTTTCACAGTCTTAGGTATTGGGACCTAGTAAGAACTTAATGGAAGACTACTGTGGGTAAAATACTGAGGTAAGCAAATAGGGAGAAAGAGATGTAATACAACTGGGGCGGGGGGGGAGGGGAGCGCAGGGAGTGTGTGTAAAGAAATTAGGACTTTTTCACTGCATGACTGATATATATTCTAAAGCAAGAAATATGGAAGTATAATTGAAATCATCCTGTACCCCACTGATTTACACTCCTGGCTTGAACCAAATTAAGATCTGATTAAGTTTTACTTCAGAGATACCATACCATCTGAAGTCATCAGGTTCAGTTTCGGCAGTGGTGACAAATAACTGCTTTTCTGAAGCTAGTGGTAACTTTCCCACAATGTGAGCACTAATTGTAGGCTTCATGACACAAGTGTCTTGTTTGGTACAACTTCCTGGCTGGAAGGACCTAGTTACTGCCAGTTGGCTGTACCAGGCAAATCATTTAAGCAAAGAAGGGCTGATCCTAATCTCTCCTCATGCAACACTAATAGTACAATATCAGTGAAGAATTCAGTATCTGTGTTTTGTTTTGCACGTATGGCTCTCAACTGAACTTTGAACTTGTAAAATTGTTTGTTATGCGGGACCTTCTCATCTTGAAGTAAAACCATGTTCAGTGATTCTCAAAAGTACCTGGGAAATCCCAAAGGCCTCTGAAAGGCTCACCAGCTCTGAACTGTGACATTCTGACTACTGGCACTAGGGGCCATTCCCTATGTATGGGTCTGACAGTAGAGGGGAGGGGGTAAAATGTGTCTAGCTGTACTTGGATCTAATTACATCTTCTTATAGCTCTGAGGATTTTATCACCTTTAGCTCCAGAGTGTAATTTAACCTATGCATTCAAACCTCATAGTGATCCTCCCCAGCCTTCAATTTCACCTTTTGCTTAACAGGGAAAATCTCAGCAGATACATATAAAGATGGGAGCACTAAGTAGCATTTTGCATAATTTCTTAATCTTTCGTCCACCTTTTCCCCCCCAACATTTCTGTGAGAGCCTCCAGTTATGAGAGGCAGGGTTTTGGAAACACTTCTTCAGTGTTATCTGAACTGTAATAATTCTCCACGTCAGCACACTGATTTGTGCACACCATAAGCGTAGTACCCAAACTCTCCCTACTGACAGCACAAAGAATGCAAGTGTTTGCCTCATCTACAGGAATTCTTGCTGCCAGTAATCTAATTTTTATGTTCTTCAATAGTCCTTATAGTGATGCCTCTACTGAATTATTTAGGCTGCTCAGTTCCACTTTCAAAAGCAGCTGCTTTGGAAAATCAGGACTTGCACTTCCACAATACTTTGCAGCTCAGTTCATAGAGCATTTCAATTTGTTTGGAAGCCACCCCAACAGGTTACCACAAAACAGTTTTCCTTAGCTATTACTCTCCTGCTTCTCTGAAAGACTTAAGAAGTCCAGCCTCTGTCAGCTTAATCTATCTTCACAGCTTCATGTACTGAGGAAGGACGCTGAAAACATCTTAAGTTTTTGTAACGCTAAGGCAAGGAAAGTCTAAGCACTCTAAGATAAAAGTCTAAGTTGAGTTGCGCAACATGAAACAAAAAGGTTGTGGCTCCATGTTCCCAAACTAGCACTGTAGACATTGTTATTTGCAGAATTCATTTGACCTTCATAATAGGCCAGTCTTCTGCATAGTGAAAATAAGTGCAGGGAAAGAAGGCAAAGGCTACTTTTACCCTCCACATATCTCAGCAGTGCCAGCAGGGCCAGATACATTTAGATTCTTCTTAAGTTACTCAGAGACTGTGCTGAAATACCTAAAATAAAACCAAAATGCTCCTTGCATTAATTTTTGCATGTGTCAAGGTTTTATTGCAAGTCATGTATACATGCAAGGCTGGGCTCACAGGCATATTTTAAGTACAGGATAAGCTGATATGAGAAGGTGACCCAGACAAAGTGGCAATGTTACAGTAGTTCTTGATTAAAGATTTTTTTAGTGAGGCAAAAGAACATAATCCTATGCGCAAAAACAGCGAAAGAAAAAAATGGTGAAACACTTAGCCTTTCTCTCCCCACATGCCTAGTATGTCCTGGAGAGCAGCTCAACAAACAGGAGCAAACAAAAGCTAGACATGCACAACTCTCCTCTTTGCCAACACCGACTGCTGTCTTAAGCGCAGGTTCAAAAACAGGCCAACATTTGTCTTTCTCCCGTTTCGCCTGCATGTTCCTTCTGCAGACACAGAACTAGCTACAACTGTGTATCAGGGAAATAGTTGCATGCCACAAGATGATTTGGAGAGAGACTGCTGTCTCAACATAGCATGGGGATGACTAAATAGTGACAAACGAATTCATCCCTCAAAGATAAGTCAATAGTGAATAAGTAATTTTATCTGTCAAGAGTTAACATGCAATGAATACTTGCAAAGGTTACACAACATAAAATCAACCAGCAGTTAGATGTGAGTTCCCTCACATACACTAACCAAGGAAGCCTACAGAAGAATAGATCCCATTTGACTTTCTGATTAAAAGCTTTAAACAACAGCAAGTTGTATGTATAAACTCCTAGAAAAGGATTATATTCTAGGAGATTGCTACCTTACAGACAGGTATCTTACCATAAAGATGCACTTTGTGTTTCTTAGGAAATGTGTTAAATGACCATTTTAAAATATTTTAAAAACCCCAAGCAAACAGGGAGTGAGTGAGGAGTGTAGTTTCTAACGAATAAAACAAATCCTAAAAAGTGGTTAAAAAAAAGTAACACTTGTTGAACTACCCACCCCCACTCTGAAGCCATAAACAGTTTGCAATTTAACTTTTAGTTAAGGCTGACAGACCACTGAAAAGTTCAATTCACTTTTCACTTCTGTCACTATTTTTCTTTTTTTTTTTTCCAGTTACATAAAAGTATTAATCTGATTGGATTTTCTTCTTGAATATACTTTTCAGGTTTTCATATATATTTCTAGCATGGCATGATAGCTGTCCTATAAACTCTGAAAACATAGCATATGATATTTCATTCTATTTAATGAAAATAAATTAAGAGTCCTCCTAGTATGTGCAAGTAGCATTGTATATTCTGAAATTCAGGCTGTAAGTATACATCCCTCAAGTTTTCCTAACTTCTTGAATAAATAGTTCCTCTGAGGTTTCCCAGATAAGATATATTTTATATTACTCAGGCTATCCAAAGAATGTTTTTACTGCTCTGTGCAATTAGAGCTGAAAGTGCATTTATCTTGCTATAAATAAGGTGACTCTCAAAGAATGAAGTTCAGAAGTGTTAATGTCAACTCTTTAGTGCACACATCTTTGATATGGTAACTCTGCATCTCAAAGTATCCAGGCTAGTTTAACTCAAATGTGAAATTAATTCTGACCTTTATTGTATTTGCAAGTCAGAAGAACTGATGGGAGTAATTCCAGAATTAAATCATATGAGGTTTATCATAAACCCTAAGTATTTACATAGCTATTTTCAAAGTTATTATTTAAATATGATGTTAGCTTAAAACTGCCCCCAGAATCATATGGACTAAAAGGTATAACTGAAATGCTCCAGAACAACTTATGTATGTCAATAATTCAGTTCATCAGAAGCAAATCCTCTCTACTTTGATGTACTTGGGTTTAGATGCACTGCTTCAAAAGAGAAAAGTTCAAAGGCAATTATCTGCTGTTGTCTCTTTGTTTTACTACAGTAAAATACATTTTACAGCTATAAATGACATTATGTAAAATATAAGCAAAAGCTTTGGATGTGTCCAGGTTAGAAATGTTAAATAACAAAGATAGCAGAGCAATACACAATGGGCAGAAATTCCCACTGTTAGCATGGCTAACAGTGACTTTTTTTTTAAAGTAAAACAATATTTTTGTATTGTTTTGAAGTAAAACACTGTTCTACTACTCTGTGCAGGAATTAATTTAATTTAGTATGTGCAAATCTACATTAGAATTCACATCCTTATAGGCTTTTGTGGTGGTTTTGGCTGGGGTAGAGTTAATTTTCTAAATAGTGGCTAGTATGGGGGCTATGTTCTGGATTTGTGCTGGAAACAGTGCTGACCATACAGAAATATTTTTGTTATTACTGAGCTTATGCAGAGTCAAGACCTTCTCTGCTTCTCTCACTGCCCCACCAGCAAGCAGGCTGTGGGTGCACAAGAAGCTGGGAGGGGACACAGCTGGGATATCTAACCCCAACTGACCAAAGCGATATTCCATACTATCTAATGTCATGCTCAGCATATAAAGCTGGGGGAAGAAGGAGGGATGGGGAGACATTCGGAGTGATGGCATTTGTGTCCCGTGTAACCGTAATGGGTGATGGAGCTCTGCTTTTCTGGAGATGACTGAACCCCTACTGGCCAATGGCATGGGGTTAATGAATTCCTTGTTTTGCTTTGCTTGCATCTGTGGCCTTTGCTTTACCTATTAAACTGTCTTTATCTCAACCCACAAGTTTTCTCTTTTACCCTTTTGAGTCTGCCCCATCCCACCAGCGTGGGGTGTGTGGTGAGTTGCTGGCTGGGGTTAAACCATGACAGTTTTGCAGTAAAGCAAAACATCAGGTTTTTTTGCATCTACACGTAAGGTCATGGCTGCCTCTTTTACATAATATTCGTATTTGCTTACACACACATATATCACACTGTAATAAACAGTTTATAATAGAAGCATTTTAACCTTTAATACATTTTTTTTTTTAAGTGTTCAATGACAATGTTCTGTTCAAACAATGACAGCATTTCAGAATCACAGGATGGTTTAGGTTGGAAGGGATCTTTAAAGATCTGCCAGTTCAACCCTCCTGCCATGGGCAGGGACATCTTTCACTAGATAGGTTGCTCAAAGCCCAGTCCAACCTGACCTTGAACACTTCCAGTGATGGGACATACTCTAGTCAACCTGTTCCTGTGTCTTACCACCCTTACTAGCCTGTGTCATTGGTCAGAAAATGTAGGAATAGTGGTCTTTGGGCTCTCTCATAAATAGCAAGTTTATTCAAAGATCTTCCCCAGTTAGCAAATGAGCCTGGCTATCTAGACTACTAAGGCCACCCAGTACTAACAGGGTCTTCAAGACATCATGCCAGCAGCCTGAACCTTTGAACATCATCGGCCAGAGAACGTACAGTGTTTTGAATACTTACATCAACATTTACAACACAATTTCTGAGCCAGTTTCCCACAGATGTTGAGTGTACCATTTTAGACACACCTGATGTCAGAAAGAAAGTCTGCAACAGAATTAAGGAATGACCTAGTGGCCAGAAGCAGAGCCAAGGGCAGGATGACCCATTCAGCACAAGCTTAGACCTCTGTCTAGCTAAAATGACACCACAGGCATAGTCATAGGCAGCGTAACAAAACAGGAATATCCACTGGACCATTAACACATTGAAAAGACTATTAGATTCTGCCACGTCAAACAAATTGGTCATGTCTATCTAAAGGCTATGCGTGTTAGCAGTTAATATCATGCATCTAGAAGTTCAAAAGCTACAGTGCATCTGATGTCCAAATTAAGGCATAAGCCTTAATCATGATAAGACAATTATCAAAAGTTTTTAAAGGAAAAATAAATATTTTTTGGAAAAAAAAAAAATCTGATTTGGAGCACTTCATAACCAGGGCATCTTAAATTACATTTCACTTTTATTGAAAAATAAAGCCTCTCATTAATATAAATTTGATCATTCATATTCTGATATGACAATAAAAAACAACTAATTTTGCACTGTCCTGTAATAGTAAAGACAAATCTAAACCCATGACAAAATACAGTGACAAATACATTTCAGGTCTCAACAAATACACCTGAATTGTAGTTTGGGGAAAAAAAAAACCTCAAATAAGCAAGGCATTTTAAGCTCCCTACATTTCACACATTCAGAAAAAAGTATCAGCTTCAGTAAATCACATTTGCCTGCTATCCATTTATTTATATGAGTAAATGAAGCTGGCGTCTGAGTGGGGAGATAAACTCTCAACTTGCCACAGCCTTGGGTTACAATTTGTATATAATGGAGCAAACTGCAAGCTCTCTGTAGCCTATCTTTTTGGATGAAGGTACTTAGAAGAGTTCACATAGACAATATTCTGTTTTAATTAATGATAAAGCAAGACAGAGATTTCTTCAATCTGCGGGTGAAGTTTCCTAGTACAGATCTGCAGAAGAACCTGCCCCCCCCACCCCCTGTGACCTGAAGCATGGACTGCCAGTAGAGTTAGATACACAAGAGTCTCCCTTGAGACTGGAAACCCTTGGTATGGAATTCTCACCTGTGCATTTGCAGTTGCCCTCTCTGAACTGATCACCTAAAACGAACATGAAAGTTCCCATGGTTCCTGGCAGTCCCAGAGACTCCACAACATGCTGGACTGTACTATGATCGTGGTTAAAATAGAGGGGCATGGACTGTAATAAATGGTAAGTCAGCTGGCTGAGAAAGGTCATTTCCAGTGATTTCACAGATATTTAAAGATAGTTTGGGGTGGGAGAAGAATGCTAGAGAAACGAGATCAGTCCTCATAAGCATGTTGAACAGGCTGACAAAGATTTCTTCACACATTAATATCTTGAAGAAGATCAGCAGCTCACATTCACATCTTGCATGAACAGGAGAAGAAATGAGTGTTTGGGGTGACTTAATGGATAACATACAAATCCATAAATTTCATACAAAGAGAGAACCTTGCCTTTTAGGCTCTTTTCTAAGAAATTTCAAAGCTGAGATCAGCTTAAAAATTAACTAATTTCTCTAATCACCTATTTGTCAAATAATCATATCACCATACACCGCATGAACATCTCACAATAGCAGGTTCCATAACCAACAGTGACTCCGTCCTACTAACTACCAACACATGGTGGGGATAGTCTACTGGCCTTTTCTGGTGCACAGGAGTACACAGTGAGTAGCTGCCCACTTTTGCAAGATATCTGCCATTTTGGAGGTGATGAAAACATTTCCAATAGTGCCTTATTTAGTGAATTGTGATTATGTACTCTCTTCTAATCTTGATATTTCAAAAAATATTTTTTTGTATGAATTTCATAGCAAGATTACTTCACTCTGTTTTACCGATTTATAAGCAGCTTTTGTGTCCATGTAAAAATGACATCTTAACATGTACTGAGGAATGGAAAGTCATCCCTGTGGCCTTTTCTTTCTCTGGAATTCACTCTCTAGTTGAAATTTTGGCCAAAGAACAAATAAACAAACATTAGTAAAGATGAGACTGGACTGCCATTGCTTCTCAACAGTAGACCCTGTCAATACCAGATATGGACCCAGAGACATTGCTGGGTTTGCTACTTCCAGAATAATTTTTCCAAGGAGCTACACCCTCGTCTAGCTTGCTCAGATTCTGAAAATCACTGTTAGGACTGTGGATATAATAGCTGACCTAACCAGAATTGCCAGGAATCAAACCACTGACGCTGGAAAGCAACAGGATCCATAAGCTACAGACTCCTTTTTGAGAGTCTATGGTATGAGAGTCCCAATCCTAAACCACATGAGATGGCTATGCCAGGATAATAGTTCAGATTCTGCAAATCACATTCATGTTGTTAAGTCTTTCCAGTCTGGCATAGTTTTAAATGGACAACAAATCTGTTTGTTGGATAAAGTCTGAACTGCTAAATAAATAGTGATAAATTTCCTAATACTACTGGGCAGAGTGCTCCTGCAAGTAGAACGTGTGTTTATCAGTTTCCCACTGAGCTAGCGTTGACTTTCAAATTTCCTTTAATCTTATTATAGTAAACATAGTACAGCTCTTTGGCAAACAAGAGTAACATTCTTCCTGTAATACCATATCCCTCTTTTAAAGAAACCTTAGAGATGTCCAGAAAAGAACTAGGCTCAACTTGGAATGACACAATAAACTTCTGTCCAAAGAAACGTATGTTTTTTAAAATTTTATACTGAAAAAAACCCAAAAACAAAAACAAACAAAAAAACCCACCCAAGACTATTTTTATAAAGAGAAGACTGGCAATTTCTGATAGGCACTCAAAATAGTGTTTGCCTGTATCATACTTTTAAAGTCAGCTATTGAAACGCTGACATCAAAATATTTTTCTAGTTGGAGGCAGTCTACCTGAGTTGAAGGATAAAGTAACTGGCATTTTGGATAGAGAACTCAGAAAATAATAGACTGTAGCTTGTGAAGGAGATTTTTCGGTGCTCCTTCAAGAAGAAAGAACATCAAGTGCAGACAACTTTAAAAAAACAAAGCAGATAAAGAAAACCAAATGGGATTTATTATGGTACTATTTGTATTTAAAGCTTCTCTTCATTTGGGAGGTATTTATGGTAGACAAAGGTGGAATTTGCCTTACAGTTAAAACAGAAATAACCTAGATTGAGCTGTTGAATAACTTTGTGCAAGTGACTGGTGACTGAAGGGACTTTGGGAATCTGAAAGCAAGACAGTTTCAGATAAGAGGAACTAGCTCGGTTTCCTACCATATGTATTTGTCTTGCTTGCTTCAGGGCTCCTATAGAAAAAGGGTCATCACATATAAGAAAAATAGCATACAATGTTCCTATTTTCACATACCTTCTGTGATTTTTTAATAAAACGATAAATTTTTCTAGTAATCAGTTTGTGACATTTGAAGCTTCAGCTTCAAATACCCTTAAGAAGTCACATATTCTGGGCTATGACTACTTAAGACTCAGCTTCAGTAAGGAATGGAAATATTAAAGAGGCAGATCAACAATCTTTCCCTGCCTACACAGAATCCAAGGTGCTTATAATTTGTTTCAGTTTGCAAGTATTCACTCTTAAGAATATCTTGGCAAAAGCTGTTCTCACTGAAGAATCAGGCAAAGTTTCCATGAGCTTCATTAATGAAGAATATAGACCAAAGTCAACAAACATGCTTAGTATAAAGTCATTGTGCATAGTAATCCAAAAGGTGTCAGCCAGAGAACAAATTAAATCGAAATACAAGCGATAGCCATCTCCGTCTATTAAGAGACTTTACTGGATGTATCCATTAAGTAATGCAACATGTTCCCATATTCCCCGTCATCTTTGCCTGTCAACCTCCTCTTGTCCCTCAGAAAGGACACCAAGCTCCAAATTATTTTGATGGAACAGGAATGGACAAACAATAGATGGATCATAACAAAAACCATGCCTAGAGCAAGGAGGTCTGACATCTGAGAGATGGGCTTTTTTTCATTTTGGATAGAAGCTCTGACCCACTATTTACACCCCTATCCCAAGCTCTCCCACTATTTTTAAATGACAACTTTCCAGATGTTATCTGTATGGAGACTGGCCAGATTTATGGGCAGGATCCCGCTTAACTCTAAGCCAAACTAGTGTTTTGGCCTCACTGGAAATAAGATTAGGTCTGAGATTTGCACCAGGAAAAAACCTGCAGTTTCATGCCAGAAACGGTCATGCAGAAGTTTTACAAAACTTTATTTTTTGTTAGCACTACTGTAGAATATCAGGCTATTGAGCATTATCATAATAGCACTTAAGCAGTGTATTAGGATAGACTAGACATGGCTAGAAACCACAACAAAACTGCTCACAAATGAAGAAGGGCAGCTAGTACACTTGTAGTGCCAGCTCAACACAGTTTTTCAACTCTAGCAAGTGTTCGTACAGAACAAGATCAACAATGCATTCTGCATGAGCTGTACAAACATTCTTCCCAATTTCCGAAAGAAGTCAAAAATTCAGGAAATTTTGCAGATTTATTGCTGTTAAATCCACAATCTGATGCTGTATTTGTGCATTGCCCATCACACTCAAGAAAAAGTGGTTCCAAAACAAAATTTGGAGGGTAAATAATGTATTTTCCTTTCCCAGTGTACTTTACGTCTTCCACTTCCTTAACACAAAATCAGCAGAAGTTAAATATTTATGAGACTTTTTGTATTTGAATGTATCACAGTTTTAATTTCCTCTTAGTTTCATTACAAATTATGACTTCTATCACTTCCTGAACAACAATGGCTTTAAAAGTGTCTGGAAAGAGAGATAAATTTACTTTTTTCTTTCTATAAAGAAGCCTGTAGTACAGACAGTAGCACGCATATTTCTATATACAACGTACACTTACAATGTAACTTATTCTATATGGCAGTATAGCCTCTGTGGAAAAACTGATCTTAGTAAACCCCCGCTTGTTTTATGACAAATCTAAATCAGGCCACTATAACTCTTACTATGTAGACATCAGCAACAGAATATAAAAAAAAAAAAACCAACACAGAATCTCATAGATAAGCATGGTTATGGCCAGAAGAAAAAAATGAATGTGAAAAGTAGATACTGTAAGATGATTTTTTGACAAAGATAGGTTACAACTGAAATTGCCATGATTGTATCACACCCAATAGTGAAAGATAGATTGCCTTCTCTTTTAACATCCTGGAGCAAGACAGATTCTTACGGTCTGCTTCCCTTTCTGAAATAGGCTTAAAAAAATCTTCTTAAAAAAGAGTAATAAACGGCTTAATGCACTGAGAACAAGATATGCCCTGGTTTCAAGGGACATTATCTGTAATCTATTCAACTTCTTAAAATCTACACTTTATCCCACATAGCAGCTATGCATTGGAATATGGTTTGGAGTAGACGACAACCTCTAGCAATAGAAATTTAGCCATCTGAGAAACAAAAGGTCTTGTTTTCAGTTCCTACTGATACGAATAGCATGACATTTTCTGCCATCTAAAAGCAGCCTTGGAGTAATCACAGTGATCCAGAACAAGGAGGATCTCTGTATCATTCATGCTATGCACATGCAACCCTGTGATTTCCACCGTGGTCCTGTGAATATGTGTGTAAAACTGAAGAGCTGGTAAGAAGCCCGATTTCTGCAGCAGTGATGATCATCTTCTGTTACTGCGTAAGAAGGAATTGATCCCTAATTGCTCTAATAATATATTTTGCAGTTAGAAATGCTTTTCTACAAAAGATAACTGTCTATAATTAACAGAAGCATTTTTCTATTTAAAATAATTTTCCCCAAAGAAGTAAATTAAAGAAAAACATGAAACTGTAAAAAGCGAGCCAAACCACCAAACAACAAATGGAAAAGATTTCTGCTTTAGAGTGAAAACTGGAGAAAAAATGTGTTTTAACATGTCTTAATCAGAAGCTTCAAGTTTTAAGTGGATGTTTCTAAACATCTCCATGGGTATCACACATTCCCACCTGCCTGGGGCAACTGACCTCCAGGGCTGGAGCATGATTCCCATCATGTGCTGGGATCCAGCAACTGCCACCATGGGCAATATCTTCTCCAAAGAGATATTTCTGGTGCCTCATGGGAAATGTAGTCAGACGTGATGCTGCACCCAGGAAACGAGGCACAGCATTTCTGAATGACAGTTTTTAAGTTTCAAGCCAACATTCCTCACCACTCCCAAATGCAATGAGGAACGTAAAAACAGTCTTGTGAACCTTTATACGCAGAAAGTCTACAGCCAATGACAGGCAAAAAACCTTTTGTCCTTTCCTGAAGAACAGGATGGTGTTCCCATTCAGTAGAAAAGCACAAGCTGCATTATCCCAAGTTCCCACTCAAAAAGTAGTCCCCTACCACATGCTGGACTATAAAAAAAAATATACATTAGCCATCTTCAGTTAGAACTGAAAAGATTTCAATGAGTGCATATACAAGTAGGGCAGCAACAGTTTGTTGAACGGTTGTGCTCTCCCGCTGAGCCAGAAGTTTCAGGGTGACGTATGTGCGGGCAATGGTGCAAGAAGCAGGGACCAGCCCACACCCCTGACAAAGATGGCTACTATCAGCTTCAAACTGCACGGTGCATCAATACCAGTCTGCTGCAAATGGACCAGGTCTATGTTAGCAGCTAGCACAGCCCAACAGGAACAGACATACAGGGCAAAACATTTAAGCACAGAAAACCATATATGCATTTTATAGGGTTTTACTTCAGGCTTGCTCTGGTCTGGTCTCACAGACTGAATTTCCAGCAGTGACTCAAGCACATCTTCCAGTTTAGAATCATCCTAAAGGAATCCAGCTGTCCCACCATGAGGTTTATGGAGATGAACAGTAAGTGGGAACAACTGGAAGACTGGCGTCAAAAGTACACTCCTGATATGAACCACACCACTAATATAAATGCACAACCACACCCATGAGCGTCTGTGAGAGTGAAGTGAAAGACCTTTTTGTGCTACTCTCAAAAACAATCTTTGGATGTCAGTAAACCTACAGTGACTTGAGCTGCTCAATTCTTGCTCAGTGACTTGAATTGCTCATTGAACTAATTCTAACTCAAGCATCGGAAACAGGTAAATTCTGATTTACCAGGTTTAAATTGGAATTTACCCATTTCTGATGCTTGAAGTAGTAGTAGTGTATAGATAAACTGTGAAACTGTGCAGTTGGAATTTACCACTTAAGAAATTTATCAAGCAAAACCACAGCAGACTAAAATATTTTTTACTAAAGAGAATGATCTGGATCTACATGATTTACACTTTCATAAGCATTGATCTGGAGGCATTCAAAACCCGCCTGGACGCATTCCTGTGTGACCTGATCTAGGTGATCCTGCTCTGGCAGGGGGATTAGACTAGATGATCTTTCGAGGTCCCTTCCAATCCCTAACATTCTGTGATTCTGTGATAGATGGTGACTGAAACCAAGCATTTTCCAGTTTATCAATATAGTTCAGTTGTCAATTCAGATATTAATTTTTATCCTCCCCTGATACTATGGAAAGAAACAAAAATCTCCAGAGTTTAATTCTTAACTTCTCATACCTTTGTTCTATTCCACATTGAAAGTCGTGTTTCATGAGAGCACAGTCTGTTTGAAAGATAAACAAAAAGGAAATGGGTCAGCTAAACCAATCAGCTCAAAAGCTAGGGTTAATGGCATTTGGTTTTGTGGCACCCTTTTAGATGTCTTGCTGATGCTTTTCACTGACGCATCATTCACTTACTTATCATGCTGCAATGGAAGGCCAAGCAAACCTCGCTGCTACGCAGCTCCTCCCTGTGCACAAAAGCTCTGCAGGAACAGTGGGCTGCAAGAGAGGCAAGAAGGAAAAATTCTACCTGCTAGGTTTCTCACCCAATCTACAGCAGAGATTTAGTAAATTGGTCTGCTCTCTTCAGCTGCACAGTAATCATGCTCAAGTGCTTAAAATTTAGGACTTTGCTGCATGTCTTAGATGATGCCAGTTCACGAGGACTGTGCAACAAATGTGTGAGAGAGGTCCCTTGCTCAGAGCCTGAATGCTGAGACCGAATCCTCGTGTCCTGGCTCTCAGTAATAAGCAGATTGCTGTTCCTTACTTCTATTCAATTATTTTCTTGTGACATTTCTTTACAATCTTAGGCTATTATTATTCTTTAACTTTTGGAAAGAATTGACTAGAGGCCAGCCTGAGAATGGAGCAAGCTTAGCAAGATAAGCATCTGCATTAAAATACATCAGGTATTCTAAGCAAATGTTTCAGGTGGTGTGTACTACTTGGAATTCAAGCAAGAAACTAATCCCTTAAAGGACCACAGTATCTGTATTGTATTGGCACCGGTGGGAAGACAAGACTCTGACATGATGCTGATTTCTCCCCAGTTTAGCAAGAAATAGCCTTGAAGTGGCCAGATAACCAGCTTGCTAATTGGGCCTCTGTGCAGATGTTGCTTGGTCTCGCACCTGCTGCTTTGTGATTCCTGGGAGGACTGTGGGATTCTTAAACTGGGGCTTTTCCTTAGGGAATTTCTGTTGCGGTCATTTATCAAGCTGAAGTTCACCTGACTCTACTCATAGGGCTTTCATTCAGTTTATTTCTCCTCTTTCAGAGAAAAAAAAAAAAAAAAGAAAGAAAAAAAGAGGTTTAACTTGTTATGAGCTGTTAATTTTGTCCTCAAAAAATCCTCAGAAAGTTATATAATCACTTTCACAATAACATGCTAAAAATAAGCATTGTTTAGCCAAATGCCACTGCAATTTTTTGTAAGACCTGTGACTCCAATTCTGTAAGACCTGAGAAAGTGCAAATATTTCCTTAGCTTTAGCAGAAAGTCAAGCAGGAGCTCCTTGTGAGACAGACATGGGTTTGTATTATTATAATCCTCCTTTGCAAAGGGAAGGAAAAACCCAACAGTTTATGTATACAAATACATATATTTCCAACTCATGACTTAAAGTAGTGCTATTTGCTCTTGGAGCTGATCCCTCGTGGGGTTTCATAATCACAAACCATCATTAACCCAAAGCAAAGAAAGAAAGGTACAAAGGGGCACAGGTTTCAAGTACGACTTTTTTTCTTTTTCTGTTGTTCTTTGGGGTTTGGGTTTTTGTGGTTTTTTTTCTGTTTTGGTTTGGTTTGTGTGGGGGTTTTTTTGTTATTGTTGTTGTTCTGGGGATTTTGTTTGATTGTTTCCTGACTTGGAACTGAGCGTGGAGACGCGATACATGACGCCTCAAACCCAGAGATTTGGCCTTTCAGGTAACTTCCGAGGGCGCTCAGAGTGATGCACGAAGACTCAGACGCTGCCGGGAGCCGGCTCCCAACTCTTTAGCGAGTGCCCCTGGAAACGCCCCGCGGTCGGGCAGCGCGGGCTGCTCCCCGCCGAAGC
>JAAGNO010013742.1:44181-69913 GCA_033439905.1 Ceryle rudis | reverse complement strand
TTGAGCACCATATCTAGATGGCTTTTAAATACCTCCAGGGATGGTGATTCAACCACTTACCTGGGCAGCCTGTTCCAGTCTTTGATAACCCTTTTGGTGTAGAGGTTTTTCCTAATGTACAACCTGAACCTCCCCTGACATAAGGTGATGACATTTCCTCTTGTTCTATCAGTTGTGACTTGTGAGAAGAGACCAACATCTTGAGTGCCATATCACACCATTTACAAGACAACTAGTCAATCAGGCCCAGTCAACATAGGTTCATGAAGGGTAGGTTCTGCTTAACCAATCTCATCTCCTTCTATTACAGGGTGACCTGCTTGGTGGATGAGGTTCCAAGAAGGTCTCCCCTCAGACTCCTTTTCTTCATACTAAACAAGGCCAGCCCCCTCAGCTGCTCCTCCTACCACTTATTCTCAAGACCCTTCACCAGCTTCATTACCCTTCTTTGGCCCCACTCCAGGACGTCGATGTCTTTCTTATACTGCGGCACCCAAAAATAAACACAGTACTCAAGGTGCAGCCTCACCAGTTCCAAGTACATTGGGACAATCACTTCTCTAGTCCTGCTGGACACATTATTCCTGATGCAGTCCAGGATGCCACTGACCTTCTTGGACACCTGAGCACACTTCTGACTCATGTTCAGTCGTCTGCCGATCAACACCACCAGGTCCTTTTCTGAAAGTCTTGCTGAGATTTCTATAAATGACATCCCTCGGTCTCTTCTCATCTGTAAATTGTCATTTTATCACAGAGGTAACCAGGCTGGTCAGGTACGATTTAGTAACCCAGTCACATTTTTCATCGTCATGTGTCTACAAATGTGCTCCAAGAGGACTTTATGATTTTGCCAGAGACAACATGAGGTTGAATCACCTGTAATTCACCAACTTTTCTTTTTTGATCCTCTTTGAAGATGAGCTCTTTTCTTCAGCAACGAGGAATCTCTCTCCTGATCTCCATTACCTCTGAAAGATGAAAGAAACCAACCTTGCAAGGACATTGGTCAGTTCTCTCATCACCCTTGGATGCAGCCTGACCTATTGACATGTATATGTGGAGATTTTTTTCAGGAAGTACCTGTCTTGATCATCATCCACTGCTAATAGTTCTTTGCTCCTTCAGGCTTTTCATTAACCAGAGAGGCATGGGAGACCCCACTGAGGAAAAGCGAGGCAAAAGTGTCACTGAGTAACCCAGTCTAGTTTGCATCCACTATCTCTAAGTCACTTGGCCTATTCAGCAATGTTCCCACATTCTCCTTTTCAGTATTTTGCTACTACTGTAGCCATAGAAAATGTTCCTGTTGATTTTTACATTCCTTGCAAGCATCACATCTCAGTGCATTTTAGCTTCCATAACACAATCTCTGCGTACTTAGGTAATGTTTCTAAATTCTTCCTTTGTAGCTTGTCAGCTTCCACGTTCTCTTTTTTTTGCATTGGGTCAGTATCCTTCCACTGGATCCCACCAAGAATTTCCTGAGTACACATAAGGATCCTTGTCTGAAGTCCAGGGTCAGTTGTCTTGCTTCTCTCTTTCATCACTCCCCTTAGCATTCTGAGCTCTGCTGCTTCAAGGTCACTACATCCAAGACTGTTATTGATTAGCATCCCCCCAACCAGTTATTCCTTGCCTGTGAATAGCAGAACCAGCTGTATGTAACACAGAGTTGTCCACCCTATACTTCAACCACCTTCAGAAATCTGCTCAACTGCTTGCACCCCACTGTGGTCTCATTCCAGAATGGAACAGGAAGGTCAAAATCTCCTGTAAAAGCCAGGGCCTATGATACAGAAACGTCCAGGAATTCTTCTCCTTTTATGCCTTCTCTGAAACACTACTGATTTGAATAAATTGAATGAGAGGACTTTGGCCACAAAATAACCTTGTCATTGCCCCCGAGAGAGCAGTTCAGATGCTGAACTTTAGTGATGTGCTGTGGTGAACAAGATTCTCAATGTGGAGTACAGGGACTGCAGTCCCGACAAGGCCAGGCTTGAAAACTAGGTGGGTTAGCCCTTTTAGCATGCGTGAGGGGTTTGAAGGTACAGTAATCTAGGACTGCAGACAGATGGCTATAGCCTGCACTCTGAATGCAAGCACTTCACAGAAACAGAGCACAAGACCAAAGCCATGGCACAACTGAATTAGGTGACTTACATTCACCTTGAAAAGTCATAACAATGATGAATGTTTAATTTACAGAACTGAAGTCAGACATATACTTAAAATTTTCAGGATTCATGGTTTAAATGGCAAAGCCTCTGCCCAGGTAGCGTAAACCAGTCATACAGTCAGCAGATCTGACCCTTTGAGTACTGCGCTTCCAAGTAAAGAATTTTTGGACAGCAGTGGGTAGTCATTCAGCACGAGATTCACTAGTCTCATTTGTGACTTTCATTCAGTTCTAAACTCTGGTTATTTTAATAGCAAAAGGATACAGAGGAAGTACAACAAGGAACATTTCTCAGCCTTTGTTTATTTAATTTTAAATCTTCGCAAAACCAAACCAAAACAAAACAAAACAAAGCCCCCTCCCCACAAATAGCCTCTGCTCTTGGAATCTACTTACAGTTGTTGTGATGAGAACAACAACCATTTTAGGGCTGGAAAAGAGATATTGTGAACAGTGTGTCTGTACCTGATGTTAGGGTTAAAAAACCACTGTCATTTTAAAGACGACTAGCTAATCTGTCACACCGAGATACGGTGCACCTCATCCAGACACTCTCTGGGTCTCTAAGAACTGCTGACAACACCTAACAGGTATGCACTTTTCCTGACTACAGACAATAAATTTATGACTGCCTTAGCATGGAGTAAACCTATTATGCCTTTCCAGCACCATTATGCTTAAACAACCACGATTAAACTCCTATTCCCTAACTTTCTCAAGCTGGGATAGCCTCTTAGATCACTATTGTACAGATATACTTTAGTTAGCTCTCAGACAGCTAGATCTGAACTTTGAAACAGTACATTTACAGCAGCACTATGCTAAGAATTTTTTTTTTTTTTTTTTTTTTTTCTGAAATCTAAACTTAATACTTCAGGATGTTGCTCTGCAGGGTCATGCAGAGGTCATAATTCACTTGGAGGTAGTACAAAACAACACTGTATTGTTTAGAGTGATTAAAAAAAAAATAATCATCCAACTAAGGCTCCAAATTTAATGTGGAAGCTGGATTTTATTTGCCAGTTCTACCCATTAGGGGCTACCCGTGGTTGTTGCAGCATGACTATGTACTAAAGGCATATGATACAGCTTTCTTGTGGTACAGTGTTTTACCAATAAATAGCTTTCCATTATGATTTATGTTACACTTTGAGCTTAAAAAATTTATTTGTTCTGGGAGGTATCATATTTTACAAATCTAAATGAATGCAAATACATTGACTTGTATCAACCTTGATGATTTTTTTTTTTTTTAATATCATTATTATTTCTTATCGGAATTGCAATAAACTGCGGGAATCTGAACATCTGTTATAACATTGGCCAATTGCTTTTCCACACAGGACATGTTAAATTTGATAAAGTATGTAATTTTAATGCTGCCTTTGTTTTAATCTTAGTCTTGGCATCTTTGCAAATGCAGTCTTGATAAGTAGCAGTGATAACTGATGTAGTTTTTGTTTCCAAGAAACTTTCTCATTGACTGGTGAAAATGTCTGTACAGGGCAATATACAAATCCACGTATATTTACACGCATGTATGTATGCATAAACAATTTGAAAATCACATTAGTATTCCCAAAAGTTTATTTCTCAGGATAACTTTTCACAAGATTTCTTTATATTATCCTCCAAAGTAAAATATAACAGCAAGATCAGAGTATAACGTGTTAAATTGTTTTATGATAAAAATATACAGAAGTGGAAAACTGTCCAGTCAGCTAATGAGGTAGTTCTGGATGTTTTATAAATATCCACCAAATCCTAGAAAATATAAGATCATAAAGTTCCATTCTTATTGGACACATTACTGCACTTGGAAATATAAATACATATTGCTGCAGTATTAACTTGCAAATTACAACTTCTACGAAGATGAGTAGCAGTACCTAAATTTCATGGAATGGCATCCATCTGAGGTATCATGTTGCAGTTATATTTACTCATTCCTTGCTGCTTGAAATTCTATTTGATACCTGCAAAGTTTAAAGGTTTAAAAATTTGAATTATTTACCGTATGTCAAAAGTTAAAAAAATCTCTTCGTTATTTTCATTTAAATTATGTCAAGGACGTAATTTTTTTCTGAGACAAGGGATAGGTTGTTGGTTGGAATGTTGAATGTTTCTGCAGGAAAAACATGTTATTATGTAAGTGTCTCACTGAAAAGAAAGAACCTCCAGATGTGACCATTTCCCTTCAACTTTCTGAAAAAAATACTCATTGAGTATCTCTTTGTTCCTCTCTTCTTCATGTTTCTGACTTACTTCTCAACCTCCCTTTCTCCTCACCAATTAAAGAATGCCCTTTTTTTGCTACTATAATTTGTTGCTTCATTCTAAAATCCTCCCAGCAGATTCCCACTTCAGCTTGAATTTCTCTTTGTTATCCTCAATAATTCTTTTTTTTTTTCTCTGATGACAATTAAGTTTTCTTGACAGCTTCCAAATGTTGTCATGGGAATTGAGCCAGCTTTGCACTGTCATTTATTTCCCCTTTGGTCTGGTCTAAGCCTATGCCTGCTGGTGATTTTGCCAATCTATTTTCCTTAGAGACTCCTTTGGTCAGAAGTGTCAAAGACAAACCTGAGTATTTCTTGGCTGGTGAACCATCAGGGAGTTTAACAAGTACTTTTAAATTTTAAAGGAATATATGTATATATCTCCTTAATTAGTATATACAATAAATATGCACTGTAGAAGTCAGGAATTGTCATATTCAGAGGTGGCAGTTAATGCGAAATCTTTTTTTTTTTTGTACCTACAATGACCCTTTAGTAAAAGAGAAGTTAGTTAACAAACATTAGAATGTAGGATTTTGAGGAATTGGGTCCATATTTCTGATTCAGTCACTCTTCCAGTTTATTCTAACAAGCAGCTGAATGAGGGTATTCCAGGGCCTGCAAGATTTCAGTTCATTCTTCTCGAAGGGCCAGTCACCTTTAGAGATGCTCTTAACACAACCCATAGAAGACCAGAGTTTGCCCAATTTTGTAAGGACAGTCAGACACTGAGCAAGCTGCTCCAGAGCCAGCCTGGCTCTCAGCAGAGTGGCAGATCTCAGCCAGCATCAGATTTTCCTGACACAGGGGAATGCCAAGGGAGCAGAGAGACCCACCAGGAGCTGGCAGCTCTTGTGGGATCCACTGACGAGTCTGGGGCCTCACCAGGGCTATGTTGAGGGCACTACCCCCACAACTATAAAAATCAGCCTGGTGAGCATGAGTGATCAGAAGCATTGTGACCAGAGCAGGAAAACCAAGGGTGATGCAGCAGCCAGGGCATGGTGTGGTAGTTTGTGCAGCAGTTGGCACAGAAGGGCATGCAAGAGGGGCACTGAAGCTCTGCCATCTCAGGAAGTAAGTTCAATTGGTGGTCATCACCCTCTCAGCAGGAGCTTAGCGATGGTCTCCACCTAGCAGAAATCTCTGTTCTCTACATTCACCAGAATGGATGTGGCAATCCAGACAGAGCTCCCACAGAAACAGATCTCTGGCTGCAGGGTGTGCCAGAGCTTTTCAATGGTAATGGTTGGTATTAGTGAGAACAATTGTGTGCATTGTGAACAGGCGGGTGATCTGCTTGGTCTGGTGGCAGAAATGTGAGAAGTAGAAAGGTTATGAGGCTGAACAAGAGTTCAGCTAAGTATGCTGGAGCATGCTTGAAGTCTTCTGGAGATGAGCCAGGGATTCCTGAGGTGGTAGAAGCCAACAGGAAAACATCAGTGAAGTACCTGAAAGGAATGAAGGGGAGTTAAGTCAGGTAATGGACAGCCCTGACAGAGGGGATGCGATACTGGACCTGATGGTCACCAACACAAATGAGCTAACAGGTGGCAACAAGTCTGAAGGCAGCCCGGGCTGCAGCGAACATGCACTGGTGGAGTTCACAGTCCTGAGGGATAAGGTCAGGCAAGGAGTAAAGTCAGGACCCTGAAGTTTAGGAAAGCAAAATTCCAGCTCTTCAAGGAGTTAGTCAATAGGAACCCCTGGGAAATGGTCCTCAGGGACAAGGGAGCAGAACAGAGCTGGCAGCTCTTTAAGGACACTTTCTATAGAGTATGAGAGAGCTTTTGATCCCCAGTTGTAAGAAATCAGATAAGGAAGTCAAGAGACAGTTATGGCTCAGTCGAGACTTGTTGGTCAAACTAAAGGGCAAGAAGGAAACGCACGGGCAGTGGAAACAGGGACAGGTATCCTGGGAAGACTATAGGGACATTGCCCAGTTGTGTAGGGATTGGATCAGGAAGGCCAAGGCACACCTGAAATTGAACTTGGCAAAGGATACAATGAATAATAAACAGGGCTTCTACAGGTTTGTCAACCACAAAAGGAAGGTCAAAGAAAACATATACACCCCACCTGCCCCAGTGAGCAACACTGGCAAGCTGGTAACAACAGACAAAGAGAAGGCTGAGTTACTCAACAGATGACTGAGAAATCAATAAACGTTGCTAAGATTTAAACTTCTCAATTAATAACAAGCCGTGCTTTATATTTGTGCGTCCTATAAACTGGTATTACTGTGGCATCCAAAATCTTTCAAATCTTGTTGTAGCTATTACCTTTTATGGTTAGCTTCCTATAAATATGTCAGAACTATTAATGAGTAAAGTAAAAGTACTTCACGGAAAGAATACGTTGGCACCACGCTTGTTTTAGGTCATTTTAATGAATCTACAGTGTAAAATGAATAGGACTGAGACACATTGTTCCCCTTAATTTGTGAAGAAGTATCATAAAGCTATACCAAAAACTTAATATTCTATTAAAGTTCTATTATCATTCTGTGAGTGAAGCTTAGAACTCCCTCAGTTTTGTTACAGACAAAGAACAAAGCCAAGGAAATGGAATAATTCCAGCTAAACTCATATAAGTGTTAGATTCCACAAAATTTCTTCCAGGCTTTTATTATCTGCTCATACACACATGTTGTTGTTTAGTGTCTTTCAGATTATTTTCTTAGTTTTCTCTCACCAAGTGACAAAGAGAATCAAGTTTTTAGCATTTTTTAACCACACCAAGTAAACTCCAGAGATACTTCTTCCAGTCTTCCTAAACTGCGTATCTGTCACCTTTGAATATAAGCAAAAGCACATATTTTATTTTACTAAAACTCACAGGAGGCCAGCAGAGGCAAGATAACATTGTGGCACTCACTCTTTTCAACAACTTGCTATACTGAAGTAGTCAAAGATTTTTAAAAACACTATTTTAGTCTTGAAAATACTACTGCCTACCTCTGTTTAAAAGATGCATAAACTAAAATTCCATAAGGCTTAATGAGTTGCCTGAAATCAAGCAATGAGTTAAGGAAAGCACTTAGGGCACCTCAACTGGTTATAAACTTAAGGGTGTTTAGGTGAATAAGAAAGTCTGGAACCACTAAATATATCATAGTTGTTAAGTGGCAGCTAGAAAGTGCAGAAATGGGGCTGGAAATTATTCAAGCTCTGATTCTGTCTTATCAGCAGGTGGGGAGACTGCAGTGGGTTCAGCTGGTCTCCCACCTCTTTGCAGCACAGTCTTCCATGGCAGTGAAGCCCTGGATACACACTCTCAGACCCGTCACTCAGCAGGTTGGGAAATATGTAGTGGTCTTCATCTCACCTTGCTGTGTGGACACATTAGGCAAGTGAATCAAAAGTTGTTTGCTAAAGAAACTACAGAAGAAGCACTACATAATAATGGAACATAAGAGAAATGTAAATTATCCTCTGTATACTCCTGTTTATGATTATTAGGCTTTTTATGAACAAATCAAAACTAGTTTGGAATCAAAAGCATCGGGGAAAGGCAGAACATGAAAAATCAAGTAACTTTAAATAAACTTTTCTCAGTTTTTCCAACTGGAAAGCCTTTTTTATTTAATTCAAGTTCTTTCTTTGCCTATCGAATTTTTTTCCTGAATTTTCCACAGACTTGCTTTTCCCTTATGACATCTTTATTATAGAGTGTACTGAATACTGTGCTGGAATTCATTCTGATATGAACAAAAAACAAAAGAGAAAGAAATAGAGAATTACGGAAAGGAAAAGAATTGAGGGAGAAAGAGAGAAAGGACAAGCACAGTCCTCAGAACCTTTCCACAATTGTTTCTAAACTTACTTCCTATTTTATGCATTTAGAATTCACCTTAATCCATGAGGTGACCACATTCTGAATACTACTGTGTATCAATTTGTCACACATCCATTTTTTTGTTGCATAGTCTTCCAAGATGCAAGTTTTTCTCCTGTATCACTACCATTTTCTTCCACAGCGGTACCAGTTCACACAAGAATGACAGCAAGAACACAGCTGTCAGAGTAAAGATATTTGGTTTGTCTAGTTTTGACAGTGAGCAACCCAGAGTATTTGGTATTTCATGAGCAGTACATATATCCCAGCTATTTTTAACTTATGTCATCATGATCAAAAATAAAACTTACATGAAACACAACATGAGCCAAGCTGCTTTGGATCCATTTCAAAAATTGCACCCCTTGGGGTTTCTGTTCACATCTCAGCCAACTGGGTAGAGCTTTAAGGCACAGGGACAGAACAGCTGCCTGAAAAATAACTGATCCTATTCACCTCACGTGCTCAAAGCTAGAATCAGCTAAAGGTCTTGTCTACTGTAACCAATGGCTATCGGACCTTCCTGTTTTCTGACAAGTTATTTTAAGCAATGAAGACAACTTAAGAGACTTAGTGTTGTGCTACATGAAAGCCCAGAAAAATATTCTCATCCAGTTGGGTAATATAACATCTTATACTTATCTTCTTACAGTGTCATCCTGCTCCCGTGGCACATGCCTAACAGACCCACTCTCCATTCTTCTCCCCAGAGCTTTTATTATTAAATATTTTCTGTTTCCTGAGAGAAATGCAACGTGATTAAAATAAAATAAAATAAAATAAAACAAAATAAAATAAAATTCCAGAATGCAAAATGCAACACATAACAGTTAGGTGGAATAGAAAAAACCATTTCTTTCTTAAATTACTCTGAAATAATCTAATCGATAATATATCTCTAGATTATAATGAGGCAGAAAAAAAATAGCTAGTTTTAAGTCTAAGGATCTGTGATCTCTTTACCTTTATGTTCCGTGACAACTTGCAATAAATCCAGAGTAAGACACTGGGCTTGGTAGCATTGCTGACAGACTAACATCATGGTTAGAGAGGGCAGAATCAAGTTGAACAAGTTTAAGGCTTTATAGTGTCATCCCTGCATTGATATTACTAGATAGTTTGAGAAGCTGTCTTGCTTCATTCATTTTTTTTTTTGCAAACTGTCTCCTTATAAGCTACCATTAGTTCAGTCAGTTTTTTGGGTTTGTATCTATACAGGGCATTATCTAAAACACACCTGCCAAAATATTAAAACACAATGCTCTTCCTGTGAGTACTGATAGAATGTTGTACCAAATGCTACAAGCACAATAACGCTACTGGAAACGTTAATGGAGGAAACATGGAACACCCTTTCTTCCCTCAGGCTTTCATAGATATTGTAAGAAATATATCATTGTTGATTTACAGCACAACTTCATAGCTTCCAACTTCCCATCAATTCTTCCAAGAAAGTGTCACAGAAACAGCACTTTCAAAGAGTGATTTAGCAATATAGCAATTTATCTAACAAAGAATGTATTTTTAATGACATTTCACCATTTTTTGACAATGGCTTTTCTTGTTCACTTATTGTAATTATACTGTGTATATGTTACAAGAGCATTCCAAATCCTTGAAGACAAGACTCATCTTTGAAATGAATTGATTGCATTAGAAAAAAACCCCAAACCTGAACCCCAAGAGTAAATGATGTAACAGAAATTTAAGAATATGGTGAAATACATTCAAGACATTTTATTAATGGGGAAGGGAAAGCCTGTTAACTCTCCTTTTCTCTGGGAAATGCCTGGGCGAGGGGCTGTAAGTAAACATATGGAGCAATGCATGTCTAGAAGGCTCAGTATGCAAGGAATTGCTTTTTACTGTGGTGCATCTGTTAATTCAGCCAATGACTAGTGAAAATTAAAATATATTCAAGTGTGTTGAAGTAATTGAATGAATTCACCTTATGTAGTTTCAGTATGTTTGATTTCACCACGTCTGAGGTCAGCTGTGTATCATGGCTGCTATGTTAGAGCAGCTGAAATTAAGGATTTTAATCTGAATATTATAAACCTAGAATACAAATTCTTCCCTAGCCTCTGGAATACTCATTATCTTTTACATTTCTATTGTTTAGAGATATCTTTTTATACTACAAAGCTTTTTTCTACTCAGCATGTTCAAACCTATTTAAATCATTAAGACTTACAATACAATACATAAGTGTGACTGGTACGACAGCACATATTAGCACAAGCCTTCCAAAGTTCTTAGAATTTGAATCTTCCAACGGCCTTTCAAAAGCAAAGCCTACCCTGTGGTGTAACAGATACAATGTTTTTTTTCCACACTGATAAAACAGAAAGGTTTTATCAACACTTAATAAATTGAAAGTTTTGTTTACATAAACATTTGAAATAGTAAATCAGCGTATCCATATACATGAATCCAACCATAGCAAAACAGAAATAGAGGATACAGGCAATTCTCACTGACTTATGATCTGAGCTGTGGAACAGCTTTGTGTGGTGTTCAGCTTTTGTTGAGACACATCAAAACTTCAGGCTCTTTCTGTGCCACTCTAAGAATTTCTTTACAAAAGAGCTGTCTAGGGCTGTGGAACTCAGCTGTGATAGTCTTTATGCTTAGCTACTTCATTTACATGAGTCCAATAGTCCCATGTAAATTTACTGCTCAGTTTGTGTGTTGCAACTTTGTCTGTACCAGATCCCTGGGGGTCACGAGTACCTTAGAGGATGCAGGCTTGATTGCTTGGAGTGATGAACACCAGCAGCTGATTTCTGAGCTTTCAGTAAATATCCAAGTGGGTCCACAACCACCTGAGTGGTCAGAGAGTGGGGATCCACCTGTTAGATCGTCAGTAAAATAATTTTCATGATGCCTTTGAGGCCATGAAAGAGACAGCTAAACATGAAAATGATGGATGCATTCAAAAAACCATGAGATTTTATAGTAAGTTGGTTCTCATACGGTAAATTGACATATTTACTGTAACTGAGATGAAAATAAAGATTCACTGGAAAAAATGTTACAAATTCTTAAAACCAGATATTCTTTAGTGTGCACAGGTTGAAGTGTTAGTCACAACAGCAGCAGAGAAACTACAGAATTCTATTATTAGGATGATCCATTCCTTGCTGAATTAAACATCAACTATTTGAAAGATCAGCTCAGGGTTTTATGAATGCATCTTTTGATGAAGTAAGGGTGACTGTATGCTGTCTTTGAGGAAAATGCAGTAACATACTAAATTTAAAATAAATAGTGTGTGAAGTGGCCTTAATTTTGGGAATTAAATTAATTATTTTCTGTAGATTTAATTAAATCAAAGACATGGATTCAATATGGTTTAACCAATGAGGCTTAGATTCCCATCTTTAACTGACTGAGGCTGCATTCCTTGAATGTCATATGTAGAAAAGTGGTAACTGATGATGACTGAGGCCTGAGAAGAATGAAAGAAAAGTACTAATTTCCCTTGGTATAATGAATATTCTTTGTAGTCCTTGTGTTGCATCTTCTCACCATTTTTGGAAGGTAAGTGCTTCCTTTTCTGTCAGACCTGGAGACGTATTTTTCTGTACTTGAATGGCTCAGTACAAACTGAGGGTTGTTCCAGGGCTGCTGTATAATCTTCCACTAAGGGACATATTGTCAATTATTTTGCCTAAGGCATTAAAACATCTTGCTGCTAGCTCTGGCTAGAAGAAAAAAAAAGAAGGAAAACAAAAGTGAGAAATGTTTTTATATTTGCTATAGAACACGCTAAATGCTTTATGTCAATCACACTCTATTAATAGAGTCTAATTGTTGCACTTACAGGTCTGTCAGTTATGTCAAAACTAAACCCCGATCATAACTATGCTCACTTTCACTTGTGTATTTAAGGACTATTGTTACCACATAGATTTCTAAAATCTTTGTGGATCAAAAACCTTTCTTGGAGAAGTATTACAGCCATGTCATAAAATCGATGTAAAGCGACTTAGGAGGCAATAAAAAAGAGTTAGTTGAGTTTACTTTCTTAAATATTTAAGTGATGGTGAAGGAGAATGAGTAAGCATTGTATCAATTACATCTGATACTACTAAGACAAGTGGTGAACATGGGTGAAGCTTGAAATTACTTAAAGAAAAGCACTAAAAATAATGAGTGGAAAGCAGGAAACAATATCCAGGTTGGAATTTTCAGTGGGTCCTTGAGGTCCCAATTCTCTCCAGATTTCTATGTTTGCTGTTTAGCATGGCCCAGGAAAGAAGTCAATACTTCTTGATTATGTGTTCATTAGTTAATTAGACTGGCCTGAGAACAAACCTTTCTTGCGGCTGCTTAGATGACCTGGAAGAGATTTGTAAGGATATAGGAACTGGAGAGAGCTACTGATTCAAGTAAAAATGAATATTGCCAGTATACCCGTCCATATCTCTGGCTATAGAGATTACTACCGTCCTTATTAGTATAATGAAAAAACCCCAAATTTAAAAAATTACCCTAGAAATAGACTCTCTGCCTGAGTTTTATAACACCACAAAGCTATGCCAGCTCTGGTCTCAAAGCAGACCCTCAAAACTGTGTCCACCTTGTCACAGACAGTAAGTTAGACTAAACTGTTAATATTGGCCAGGTGGCTACTCACACCAGTGACTGCAGTTTATTTATGTAAGGTAGGAGGACTCCTCAGACATGCCAGATCCTGTGAGCTCTAGAGGATGCTTTTCAGCTGCCATCAGGGTCACAACCCATGTTTACTGTATCTCCATGAAGCTACAGTGGCCGCACAAGTAAATATATCAGTCCCAGTAAGAGACAGCCAGAGAAGTGTCTCGTGACCAGGATTTAGCGCAATCTAGAGCACAATACATGGCATAATGTGTAATTATTATCTTAGATATGTTTTCTGTTCAAAGTATTCAAAATAAAGACATGTGCCATAGGCAATTAGAGTGGATTTTAAGATGTGAGAGTATGGGGTTTATATACTGTGGGCTGACATTTGAGCATATGGAAGTTCCCGAGGCTGCAAAGCCTTCTCAGACATCTGCTGCATCTTTGCCTACATTGCTAATTAGAGATTTCTTGGAATGATCTAGCTTCCAGACAATGTCCAGGCTTTTTGTCCTACAGAGAGCTAGCTCAAGCACTACCAAACAATGAACCAAAAAGCAAAGTAATCATTTTATAATGATCCTCTTTTGTTTTGTAACATAGACATACCCTCTGTGTGACTCGTTAAAATTATTGTGGGACAGTCTTCTAAGCAGAACTTAAACGTATCTACATGCAGCTGGGACTGTGCATGAATATAGAGAGAGGAATAACGGGGATTGTTCTGTAGTCGAGGCTCTGCTGTTTTAATATCCCCTAATCCCTTTATGAATATGACTACCTCCTTCACAAAAATAGGCAGTGGGGACAAAACTTTTTCAAAGCTTACAGAAAATTATTATTTTGAAATTGAAAATTATTATTATTATTATTTGGGTTCCTCTCTAAGCTTCAGGTAACACATGAAGAGTTTTATAGCTGTTAATTTCTGTGCAACTATTGTTTATTTTGCTTAAATAACATTTTACATCCATGGTCAGAAAAAGCGTATGCTCAGTGGCAGTACAAAGGACGTTTTAGCTTGTGAGAACTGTCACTGAACACTACTGCACAGGGGTGATATATATCCTGCTCATGTATTTATTTTGATGAGTACTTTTGTTTTAGTGTGTAGCAGTTCCGGCTTGATACTAGCACTGCGCTCTGCATAAAAGACTCAGAAAGACTTTACTGAGGATTATGAAGGTTTGATGGAGATGGACCCCATGTTCCCAAGGTAGCAGACAACCCTTGCACACTGATTGCCTTGTTGCTCTTGGAACATTGGAGCACAGCTGTATTAAAACTGAGATACTTCATATTCTTTTAAAAAACTCTGCAGTCTTTTGTAACACAGATACAAATGTATAAACAGAATGTATGACTGAAAGAGACAAATTGAATCTGCCTCTTGTGTTCAAATTTAGTTTCTTGGAACCGTAGGACACAAAGCACATAAATTGAGCAGACTACTTACCAGACAGGAAAGCAGAAAGTTCATATGTAACTGTGACATTTTGAGAATGAAAAAGCTTAGTATGCATAGCAGACTCACAACTACATTGTACATTCGGTGGCAAGAGGATACATGGAAAAAATAGAAATGTCATTGCATTAGTCACTGAATTAATGTTGTGGTTGTCTGTTACTGTTAAGGTTATGACTTATACAGGACAAACTCTTCATTCTTTTAGGTTATCAGCACTAGTTATATAATTACATTTCTTTACTTTAACTTTATGACAGCAAGGATGTTTCCTCTGGAATTTTACATTTATCTGCTCAAACAGCTACAGAAGCAGTCACTTCAAAGAATTAATAGTGAATAAACTATAAATAAATTAAACTATACACGGTTCATGTTTTATCTGAAGCGTGAGAGATTTGGGAACTCTATCCTTTACTATGGAAGATACTGCGTTTTGGGCTTCTAGGTACATTAGTAAAGAGAACCAATAGACTAGGCAGTTTAAACTACATTGCAAATTAAGGAGGTATATTGATGGATAAGTTTGAGGAAATTTCCCAAATTTTATGCATTATATAGACACACTTCATGACTTTTCATGATTTTCTACTTTTTGTTCATGGAAAATAGACTCCAAATCTTATCTTCAAGTTATATAAACTAAAACTTCCCAGATCACCTTTTTAGTGATTTAAAATTCAGTACTGTCACTGTTGTTTAAAGTAACTCTTTTTCAGCTTCTGTTCCATACATCAGTATACCTGTGATACACTAGACATCTAATATTGATATTTTTATATCCATATTGATTGACAAGCTTAATTATCTTTCTAAAAAATGTTTGGGAGAAAACTGATCATGTGGTATAAGGTACTTATCTAAACCATGTATTTAAATCTAAATGAAGCATATGACTTTTTTTGTTTGTTTGTTTTTTTGTTTTAACTGAAATAACGTATTACAACTGAAATAACGTATTAGACATTCAAGGTGGGGCTTGAGAGAGCTCTGAGCAACCTGCTCTAGCTGAGGCTGTCCCTGCTCTCAGCAGGGGGGTTGGACCAGATGACCTCTGGAGGTCCCTTCCAGCCCAGACATTGCTATGTTTCTATTTCACTAATTCTACTTAGCAGCATTTCAGCAATTGGTTTAAGTGGATTTATCGTGTAAGCAAAATTCAGGATAGGTAAAAGCTGCAAAATCACTTACCACTGGACTTAACACTTCATTTTTAAAACTTTACCAGAGTTGTAGAAAAAGAAAATATACCACTGGCTTTGATAAATACTAAATCACAGGTGGTTTATTTCTTTCTTTCAAGTATTAAGTAAAACGATACATCCCTTTCACAAATGTGGGGGGGAAATGAGTTTTCCATTTAGAGAAAAAAAAAAAAAAAAGTCAGAACTCAAATTTTCACATGGTCACACTTGCTAGTAATTTGAAGGCTAATCCTCAAAACAGTGTACAGTCATACAACTATTATACCTGCTTCACAACTGAGTCACGTGCAGAGTTTAGGAGGAACAGGAGCAGGCAGTATAGTAACAGGAATTAGGTTCAAAGTCCTGAGCTCAGGCAGTGGCTCAGGTAGCTAACCATCCTGAGAAAACACAGCTTGCAAGAGTCTGCATTTAGCCATCAGCTTACTGTGGGACTGAAAAAAAACATAGGTCCTGTGCAAGCAGGGACTAGTATCTAAGCTACAAAGCTCATCAACAGTAAGCAATGACATGCCCACCTGCATCCAGCTGTAGTGAGTGAAGCCCACTGGGGGCATCCAGGCTACATCTGGCAGCAGCAATTGTCTATGGAGTGGTCAGTTCTCAGTGGGAGGACTGGTGACTCTCAGCCTGGGTAGTAGCCCAGGAGCTAGACCACTTCTGGGAAGCAATTCAGGCATTATCAGCCTGAAATCCAGGCCCTTTTTTTGCTTAGAGAAGGCTCTGTTGTCTTCCCCTTCTTCTTCCTTCTCCTTTCTGCTCTTCTCTTAATTCCATTTTCTATTGATTTTTGGTCATACTTGTGAGTATGCAGGAGCCTTACAAAGTCAGCTAATTGAAACAAACATTTTATTGAAGCCCCCTCAGACACTGTGGAGGCTGTGGATCTGCCACTCCACTCACTGAAGGAAGTTGCTCTGAATTATGCTGCCAATCGGACAGCAGCTCTTTAATATTAAAGTACCCACAATAGAAAATGTGAATGTAAGGACAGTAACTAACAACATGGTCCCGTTTTACAACAGAAATCTGGAACAGATAGGAGAACAAAATTAAGACCAAGACCATTGAAACTTGCCTTCTCCAGCTCATCAAAACAGCTTTGTAGGATTTTCTTATCACACATGCCATACATTTTCTGCCTGTAAGCAGTAAGACTTTCCACAAGCTTGATTTTGGCTCTGCAAGTTTCTAGCCCTCGCCACAAATGTGTAACCCACTTTTTAATCTATGCTTATTACAGCCTCTAAAAAAGTGAACAATTCACTGAAGAAGTTAGGTTATGGACAAGATTCGGAAAATCTGCATGAATATATTACAACTCTATGTCTAACCAAAGCTTTGTGCAGCAATTGAAAGGACTAAAAAGTGGAATTTAGTACAAGGAAAGTCAATTTATATTGTTAAGGTTGGGTTGTTTTTTTGGTTTGTTTTTTTTTTTAGACTAACAGCATGACATATTTTATAATTACACTTCAGTCATCCTGCTGTGCTTGTGTTTTAACCAGATTACACAATGGCTAAATAATTACATTGTCTTCAGCAATACATTGAAGATGTTAAAGCTTATTATTAGGGTGAAAAGGGAATGTGTCTGGCTGCAGTACTGAGGTAAGAATGCTATTCCATTGATGTACATAGTGGTGTCAGAGAAATTTCCAGGTTTTTATGACAGATGTAGACAAACCTTTATAATATAAAAAAGATGATCAAGCTCAGATCCTCATTCTCTAGCAGAAAGAGCTTCTGTGGCCACACTTGGAAAGTGGTAGATCTGGAACCAGCTGTATTAAGGTAGTAGAATGTAAAGCTGTAGTCTTGGTACCCTTGAAAAATCCCTCCAAACTGCTTAAGATGACAAAAGCATCAGCCATGTCTACAGATGAGGCATAGAGGGTAGCGGATGAGTCTGTGGGACGACAAGGCCTCCCTCATGTCTGGTCAGAGGCTGACCACTCCACCAGGAGAGGCATAAGAAGTAGAGTTCTTCAGAAATAGACACCTGTGGTGGGGAGGAGGACCTGACAGAAAAAAAAATTTAACAGCTGGTGTGGAAGCTTTACCTATAATTTTAACATACAGTCTGCCAAACCAGCCCTCAGCACGGTTCTTTCCTAAATTCATAATGAAACAAGTTAGGGGTAATCAGAAATGCATGTTTGAGAATGAAATATTCAGCCTACCATTTCGAACACCTCAGGGATAACAATACAGATGCACTGAAGAAAACACTGGTACTAAAACCACTGGACTTCTGAATTATCCATGAAATGATAAATGGCTCCCAGAATGTTTTTTCCAGGCAATTACCAAGTATATTTCCATGTGGAGGAGGAGGGATAAAACCTTTGGGCAGTGAAAGCTTTAAATGTCAGAAGCTATAATAGACAAACCTTTATGTGCCAGGAGTTGCATACAATTTTCTGTGCAACAACAGCTGAACATAAACTGTTATGTGCTGCTTATGCACAGTTGTACATAAATAACACAGGGTTCATGCAGAGCTTCATATAATGAAGTTGATGTGCAAAATCTTTCCAGTTCACCAACTTTTTGTGCATACATTTGTAACAACTTGAACCGCTGAAAATCACCTGAAAGGCAATTAAAAAAGAAAAGCAAATGATAAACCATGGTACATGTTACATAATGTAACTCAGAAGAGTAAAATTTTGTAAAATTTCACTTCAGAAGGTGTCCAGCTTTTATTAAAAGTCTTCTTTTCTCTGTTTTAATCACACTTTGTAACATTTCCTACTTACAGAGTCACCAGAGGGAACCTCTGTTCTGGGGTTTCTGGGCAATCTCAACAAAGAATTCTTGTGCAGGGAGCTGGAAGTTTATTTATTCCATTCTAGTATCAACTCTTCCATCATCTACATGCACTCTCTGGATTCAGGTGTATATTTGATGAAAGTCTTTATAAACTAACAAAAATAGGAAGCTTGACAGTAATAACTCAGTTTTCCACGTGATCTATATTTCATATAGAAACTTAAGAGTCCTAGCTGCTACACCTTTCATTTCCCTTCCTGTGTACAAAGCATTATAGCTGTCATAACTTTGTTAATGAAGGAATGTTGTGCTTTCCAATATAGCAGCATAACAGAATTTGAAAGAGGCCAACTATTTTGATTTACCTTCTGCTCCAATCTCTGGAGTCTTCTTTCAAGCCAGTAAAGGTAAACTATGGCACTATTTATAACATCAACATATTTTAATGTATTGTTTTACAAGTCCCAGAGGTTTCTTTTCACACTTCATGTTTTCTGCTATGGTATCTACAGATTTCAGTAATATGCTATATGCGTGGGTCTTATCTCCTACAGTTAATTTTCTTTAAATTATATGATTTTTGAGGAATTTATGACTTGCTACACTGTGGTTTATGTTTTTATTCAGGAATGTTTCATAAGTAAAAATAAACAAGCATGTATTTTTTTCCTCTTTATGACTTGGGACTTGCCTTACTTGTTATGCATTAAATTAGATTTCTTGTGTTTAACAGAAAGAAACCAGAATAAATGAAAGGATGCTAAATAATCAGTTTTAGCACAAGGAATATATAATCATCTTAGATTTTGGCTTATAATAGAAATTCTATCTCCTCCTCCAGGACAAAGCAGATTTTCAGCCATTTTCTGAAATGTTTCTTTATTCTCCTTATTAGAGACAACAATCCAAGGCCTCTGAGTTGTTCTGCATTTTCTTGGCAGCCTCCTTACTCCAGAACCATTTTCTAATATCCCTTATTACTAATGCCTCACAACACAACAGTCCTATTATTATTATTTAGTTATTGTTATTTAGTTTTTGAAACCTTTAAATGTGATGGATTCCCTAACTAAATTGTCATGAATGGATTAGTTTGCAGAGCTACCATTTGTCTACAAGTATTACTTCATGTTGTTCTGGGGAAAAAAAAAAAAAAGAAGATTGACTTTTCATAGATTCTTTACTAGTCCTTTCTAACAAAAAAAGAACATTTGTCAATATATTGAACACTACAGACTCCCGTGGTGCCCCTACTCATGCTCTTATTCTGAGAGCTCATGTTTGCTTTCTGCTATCAGCACAGACATCTTCATGACCTAAAGTAGCTCCTGAAAGGCTTTGGGGTGTGCTTTTGAGACACCAAAGGATCCATACCACTTGCCCTGACAGTAGTCAAAGGACAGGGATAGGTGCCCAGAGGAAATACTTTCTCCTGAGATAAGCAATCCATCTGTCATTGATAAGCATGAAAATGAGCATTTTCTTTGAAGGAGTTGCTGCACTAGATGTCTAGCAAAGGTCTAAGTTATCCAGACTGTATCCCTCACTGTAGTTCACAGCCCAAGATCAAGGAGAGAAACTGAGTAAGTCATGGAAGGCAGAGGGCCAGCAACCTTTCCATTGGCTCCAGGGTCCCAAGAGAGCAATCAAATGACAGTGCCCTGTGGCAGCATTTTCTTTTCATTATCTCTTCTAACTGCTTCCTTTCACTTAACAGCACCCTGGGTCTGTTTTCCGATTATAGGGTTATTGAAACATTCTGTTTCCAATCTTTGTGAAGCCTGAAATAAAAAATGTCCAGATAAAGGGTCTATTTATTTAAATTTAAATATTTGAAAACTGAGACATTCAATACAAATGATGAAGTCACTTAAACACACACAAAGAAAGCATTTCTAATAGCAGGGACTTCCTTGTGGGGTGGGATATGTGTGTGTGTGTGTGTGGTGTGTCAGCATCCACACTGGAAGAACTTGAAGGAAGAAGAGACACTTCTGGACAATTTAATTTTTATGGATTTGTTTGCTTTGGATTTTGGTGGGGTTTTGTCCTTTTTTTTTTTTTTTTTATGGTTTTGTTTTGTTAGTTTTCTTTCTTTTTAAAAATGATCACAGTGCGAAACAGTTTGCAGCAATGCCCAGCAAGGTAATTGTACCAGTGGTAACAAACTACAGCTTGGAAATTTAAGATTGGCCACTGTGTGCGGGGGAAAGTCATTAAGTATGTAGTACCTCACCCGAATAAGTTGAACAGAGAGGCTGTGAAATCTCTCTCCTGGACATCTTGAAGGTTCTGCTAGACACAGCCACAGATGCCCTTATGCCCTGCTGGCAATAGCACAAGTTTGAGCAGGAGACTCTGAATGACTTCTGTGAAATAATTTCAGTCCCTTACTACATCTCAGAAGTAATAGTCGCTACTGTCTAGCAGAGGAAATAACTCATCATGTGCCTAAAGACTGCGGTACCTTGAAACCTTAGTACAGTAAGTATAATGCTGAAAGAAAACAAACAAACAAACAAACAAAAAAAGCACTAAACCCTTAGCATTTGCTGATTGCATTTATGTCCTTAATATTATTTTAACAATTCTCTTCTGTGATTTAATAGTTATCTTGTGCTGAACAAAGTGTAAAAAGTCATTTATAATTGGACCTTATCTTTTAAAGGTGTAAATGCTGGACAGCCCATACTTTTGATCATCAAGGAAAAGTAAAGCTTAGCAGCAGCTTTTGAGAGTTACACAGATCTTGTAAGAAAATAAAAGGCCATTGTGTTGACAATGGCACAGAAGTCCAGCTCATTATTGATTTGACAAGAATGATCCTCATGGTTTGATTTTCCAGAAGAACTGAATGCATCTGTGCTCTTTTATACTCTTGCTAATTACCTATACTCAGACATAAAGTTAGGTCAGAACAGCAATCAAAAGTATAAAGAATTTCTGATTGCAGAGATCCTTCCTCATTCATGATTGATCAAACTGATTTCTTAAATAAATCCTTATTACTTTCATTTTTTCAGGGTGTTCCTTTATAAAGGTCTGATGACAAACGAAAACAAAGCTGTTGTTCCTCCAAAGAATAGAGCAAATAGTTGGAAATACTGATGGAATTTGTATAGGAGCACATTGACAGGAGATGGGATGTCTTATAATGAGGAGTGTTGTTCCCCACTGTGGAGCAAGGGACTGTGACTCAGAGCTGACCTTGCCTTTGCTTCTGTCTCATTAGTCACAAATTTCTGTGTCTGCTTGACTTGGTTGTTCCTGGTACTCCAGCAGACTTCCTTCAATAAGGCAAATAATCTATATAAAACCTTTTGGCTTCTTTTGATAAACAGTATTGTAAATGAAGAAACTATTAATAAATACGGTTAATTATTGTATCTGTAAAAATGCTTCAACAATTTCTAATAAACATGCATCTCAGTTGCAAAACAGTTTCAGTTCTATTGACGTTTTTCCTCATTTGTTCAATTCCCAGAAATAGTTCAGAAAAAATAATTTACTGGCATATGTATTCATAGAAAGAGCATATTCCAATACAGTGTTTCAAATCTTTGGGAAATTAAAATCAGAGTGGAAGTAATCTCAAATGGAACCTGATACCAAATTATGTATTTACCCAAAGAGGGAACAGGAATACAGATCAAGACAGACTTACCTAAATGATTTCCAGGATGTTAGTAGTGGCTGTGATTTTGTGTAAGACCACTCACAGCAGCAAAATTCACTATCCTGCCCCCAAGAAAATGAAAATTTCTTGGTTTTTAAAAGTAAGTTTTAGGACAGTGTCCTGAGCTCAGCTAGGATAGGGTTAATTTTCACCAGAAATTGGTAGGGGGCCACAGATAGACAACCAAATCAGCCCATGGGATATTCAATACCATACTAATGTCATGCCCAGTATATAAGGGTGAGGGGCAGGCTGTGCACACTTGGTTTGAAGTCGTGCCATAGGTGGCTGGAGCTGCCCTGGTCTGTGCAGTTGATATCACTTGCTTTATATATTTTTCCATTACTGTTATTACTGTAGTTTACTTCTCCATTCACCTTGTTCTATTAATTGTCCTTATCTCAACCCATGGGATTTTGGATTTTTCTCCCTATTCTCATCCACATTTGGGGGAAAGGGGTGGAGTGAACGAGCAGCTACATGATGCTCAGCTCCCATCTGGGTCTAAACCATGACAGACTGATTTATCCGTTCTTAATAATAATGAGCGTCTCAAGCAACGAAGCAACAAAGCAATAAACCAACAAAATCTCAGCTTCTTCCTTAAGATATTTTTAATTTGTGAGTATGGAGCATCTAGAAACAGTAGAAAATATTTTAGGCCACAATGAAGAAAAGTAGTTGTTTTCTGAGAGAGATTTCTGCATGGAATTTTGCCTTTTGCAAATGTATCATGCACTCAGATGAAATATTTTCTTGCCATCCATGACTAAAAAAGCTAGCTATTAAAATTATCTTGTTGAAATGGTAGAAAAACGTTGGATGAATGACAGGTTGCTAAATAATAATTAGGTTTCAGATAATGCAGAATGTTAATCTAAATAATTAAAATATCAGTAATAAGTACGTGATAAATTTTATACACAGGCTTTCCCATAGTTCCCATCTCACTTCTCTCTGCTGATGGTTAACTACTGTGCTTTTTAGAAATGATGACTAAGTATTAAATAATTAGCATTTTTAATGATAAACTATTGGAACATATGAGGATTTCTGGAAATACCATCTAAGAACAGATGAAAATTAGTGTAGTGAAGCACACTAATTGTTAAATCCATCAAAATGGTATGAACAGCTGCAAATTAAACAGAGTATTTTGGACCTTCTTAGATTCCCAGTTCCATTCAACACCTAAGACAGTTAAGTGTCTGAATACTCTAGTGCATGTAGGTCTAAGATAATTGGTATAGAGCAGATGCAGGTTGGAACTGAACAAGAGGAAGGGTCAAGGAATAGAGACTTCAGAAGGAATACAGTCAGAATACAGACTGTCAAGAAAAAAAAAATAAAAAAAAAAGCCCATTATTTCCACTAGGCAGGGAAAGGTATTAATTTATTTTAAAATAGATCATCCAATTATTAAGAGACTTGTAAGAGTTCTGATTCCCGCAATCCAGGTTACTTTATACCAAAAAAAAATATAAATGACTGTTGATGTCATTAAACCAGTAGGATTCTATCTAGGTGAAGGTTAAAACCATACATTGTTAGAAAACATCCAAGATGAGTCACTATTTAAGAAGTGGAGAAGAATGTGGCAGCCTGCCTGTCAGCAGGATAAGGAGTCCTGTATTCACCAAAGAGAGTGTTGTGAAGATACTTACGAGCATCACTGCATCTGCTTCTTTGCTCCTAGACATTTAATGTAACAGTGGCAGCTGTTACACATCTCACTCTTCTTGTCAAATAAAAGAAGCTATCTTTCTGTTCCTTGAAGAAACTGTGGATACTCTGATTCCCAGTGCCTCTTCTCTCCCCTTGCCTTACTCACTGTGTGTGTATATCCTTTATTGCTTTCCCCATTCTTCCATCTATTATTCATTAAAATGCCAGCTTTTAAAAAATGAAGTGGGGCTTTCTTTTGTGGGGGAACGATGTCCATACCAAGACCAAATTTAAACAGAGATTTTCAGCTGAGTATTTTCCGAATATGAGAAATTCTTTAATTTGGAAAATTATGTAAACAAAAATAAGAAAATAAAAAAGAAAATGCTAACACTTGATGTTTTTTTGGGAAAAAAAAAAAAAAAGAAGGGAAAAATGGAAAAAGAAAAATAATAATAACAACAAAAACTGTCAGAAGGAATCAAACATATATGTGACTTTGAGTTCCAATAAAAAACAACATAAAAAAAAATCCCACTTCAGGTGTCTGACATTTTCAGTATCTGAAATGGACTTCATTTATAGCAGCTCTCACACCTTCTGAGAGTCCTGCTTGAATTACCTGCCTCTCTGTGCCCTTCCTGCTGAAGTGCTGATTGAATGTTAGAGGAGAGAAAAGCACACCTTAGAAATAAGTCAGACAGATCACCCTCTAGCCTATATCCTTGCAGAAACATTTTGTCCAAACCAGTAAGAATGCACCTTGAAAGAGACTCCCTACTACCAACAGCTGATACACACTTTACAGATGTAAATTTATGGGTGCAGTTACAGCATCCAAGTCCCAATTCATGTTCAGCAGGTATAACACTAATTGCAGGAACATTCAAGACACTTCTAATTAGGATAAAAACCATAGGATACATATAGCTCTTTTGTAAGGGCTGCTGAAGCAGGTTAATTGGGAATTCCCTAGTGACAGAGTATGTCTCATGGTAACACTGAAATGTTTCTGATTTAGCACTCAGGTCTTAATTCATACACTATCCACACCACTGACACGGTGATGCACACTACAGCTCTGCTCTGCAATACACAAGCTGTCCTTTCAGCAAGAAAGTCTGAGTGAGAAGGAGAGAAGAGTGAGGACTCAAATGCCACCTAGGTACAGCAAGGACAAGCTATACTCTGCTAAATATGGCTCCTCCTGTCTTGCTTTACTAAGGGGGTTGCTTAATGTTGCTTGATAGAGTCAGCAGGCTCTGGCAGCCAAGAGGCAGGGATCAGCAGGGTTTAACGCTTTGCAGTGAGGTGAGAGTTTCAGGAGCAACTCTCCCTTCTCTGCTCCTGGTATTGACTCTATATGGGGAAAAGCAGTGGCAGGGGTGGCAGTAACAAATATGTCACAGTCTGGACTAGATTATAAGGTACCTGTGAGGAATAACATTACCTGTATCCTGCTCCCAAGACTCCTTTGGTGTTGGACACCAGTATGGCACATTGGTAAAAGTATCAATGATTCCTACATCTGTGCAACTCCAGGAAGTGTTTGGTCCATTCTTAGCCTCTTCAGTTCATGGCCAGTCAAATCACAACATATGATTCTGTGTTTGTCACTGTCACTCAGGTTCAGAGGGACAGTGTATCCTTTGAGATACCAGGATGAAATGGGAAACTTTGTTTCATCATGTAAGGCATGTTCCAGACACAGTGACAGAAACAGGGTTGTCATTACCTTATATTCTCTTACAGTTCCCATGGCTTCAGCACCCAGTGCTTGCACTGAGATGTAGGTAATTCAAGCAGAACTCTCAGAAGGTGTGAGAGCTGCTATAAATGAAGTCCATTTCAGATACAGAAAAAGTCACAGATCTGAAGTAGGAATTTTTAGAGGTAGGCCTTATGAAAGATAGATTCTGGGGAATCTGCCAGACAGAGGAGGTTTTGTTGTTGTTTTGGTCTTCTTTTCTTTCTTTCTTTCTTTCTTTCTTTCTTTCTTTCTTTCTTTCTTTCTTTCTTTCTTTCTTTCTTTCTTTC
>JAAGNO010013742.1:13645-44081 GCA_033439905.1 Ceryle rudis | reverse complement strand
CTTTCTTTCTTTCTTTCTTTCTTTCTTTCTTTCTTTCTTTCTTTCTTTCTTTCTTTCCTTTCAACTTTCTTGCAACAAGAAGTATCTTGTTAGGTATGCCTGACACTAGACCTTGGGAGCCCACATGCTCCTGCTGTCTCAGGCTTCATGGGGCCTTTCAACCTTGTTTAGTGGGTGCTGAAGAGATGGAAACAATCTATGGAACAGTGGAAGGTAGCAGTGTTTCTAACTATGGTCAGAAACATGAGTATAAAGGCATTTTGCAGACTGTTTCATCATCCCAACACAGAAGACAGACTCGGTGCCTGTGGTTTTGTTAGGCTAAGTGAAAGTGATCAGCACTTAGGATGGCTTCTTGGCAGCCCTGCACAACACCCTGCTGTAGGATACAACATAACACAATGATTCAAAAGGCATTTGGGTTGCTATCGTTGAGGCTGTACCTGAGGATACAGTATCTCATAGTCAGCTAATTGAAAGCACACTTGCCTGCTACACAGCAGGAGTTAAGCTTCCATTTCAAAGAAAAAGGAAAAAAAAAAAAAAACTTTCCACCTTCAAGCACTGCAAAATGTGATTGTCATATATAAAACATTAATTTTTGATTGAACTCCCTGTGTGGCCTGATTGTCTGAGTAAAGAACTATATGACTAAAGGCAGCAAGGGGTGCAGATCATTACCCGTGTGGAGGTGTGCACCCTGATTTCATTCATGTCCTGTCTGTTCACAGACAAAAGTGCAAGTCTGTCTGCAGTAAAAGACTGGGAAAGTTTGTATTACTTAGGTAGCGCATGTTTTACAACTATGACAGATTGTCACTGTATTCATGACCCAACTTGCAGGACTCATGAGGGTCTACAGAACCAAAGACTCTTTCTTTTACCTGCTAATAGAGCTGTAGAGCAATGTGTGGCTATCTAATTGGGGAATCTTTCTTAAAAAGAGCACAGCCTCGTATCTACTCTTGCACAAAGACTGACAGAGTGCTTCTTACAAAGAAATTATTACTCTGATCTTAGCATAGACTAATTCTTGGAGAGGTAATCAGGTCTCTCAAATAGGATGGTCAAGTGCTGTTGGGACACTCATGGAAGCCTCCATTGCAAGGATCCTTGTAACATCTTCAGCTGAATTGAGTGACACTCTCCAAACCATATTTCTGGTTGTTTTTTATAAAACAGCTGTAGTCCTATGCAACTTGCCCAACACATGCATGATCCATCTCTACTGGTTACTTTAACTGCAGGCAAAGCATCTCTTGAATATCTTTACAACCTACAAAAGGCAATTTCTACATCTTTGGGAATGAGTTCTATATAATAATGTCTTAACCATGTACAATCTGGTCACTTCTGCAGCAGCAACTACCTGGGAATCTCTGGGAGCTTCTATCTAGGATGTTAATCAACAAGCAAATTAGATTAGGTGTAGCAGGAGCTGTCCTGGGGAATCTTCAGAACTGTCCAAAATACCACGTGAAGAGTTCCTGTAACAATCAGTAAAATACTTAAATGTGAAGGTGGCTAGGAGCTCAGTCAATATCCAGGTCAGGTCCTTTGCCTCAAACCAGACAGCATTACATCTATGCAAATAACTTGCTGTGGAGCTCCTGGACAAGCCAGGGAACTCATGTCTTAAGAGTGCTGGGTGTGCATAAAGGCACAGCTTTGGTCATTTTCTAGGCCAGAATTATAACTAAAGATAAAATTGATTTTCATACAAACAGCTTGTAATTTTACGTCCATCTCTTTTGCCACACTATTACCATAAATATAAACTATTATCTAATATATTAATCTACTTTGGTTACTACTCAGTAAAATCCTAAAAAAAAAAAAAAAGGTGTTTCAGTTATTTATACTCTGTGTTCGGAATCTCTGTTTATGGTAAAAATTAACCAAAGAGAAGTGAACCAATGAGGGAGAGTTTCACAGGCTTGGAAGATCTGAAGAAGGTCCCTGGTTGAAGATGATTTGTCTTTTTCACCTCTTTTTATAGTGGGTGAGGAGGACAGGCTGTAATCATCAGTCAGTTCTTGTCTCCCTGACCAGCTAAGGGGAGACTGGCCCAGTCCAAAGATGTGATCTAGTGTATCTCCTGAGGGAAAGATATATACTCAGGTACTGCTACCAAAGACAATATAGGTGTAAGAAGAGGTATAATATTTACCCGCAGAATCCCTTTAGAATATGCAACATAGAGAATATTCTCTTCTCTCTTAATATTAATGGCAGTTGAATTCAATCCATAGGAGTCAGAAACATGGATTCAGGGTTCCAAAGCACTCTTGAGTGACATTATGCAAGTAGAGGAGATGTGTTTCACTGCCAAGATTTTCATGCAGCTCTACTGGAAAGAAGTCAGGGATTTGCAAGAATGGCATAAATTGAATTTCTCATGACTTGTACCAGATGTTTCCCAGAGATCAGGAGGTAACAACTAGTCACTGAGTTTAGTAACAACATTTGTAACAACATGTTTCCTTATGTTAGTCATGAACGAACATCAAAACTCCTCCATAGCTGTTCTTATTTAAGTCCAGGAGCTTTCATCAGTGTAAATTGGTTACACCATATTTACACAGACGCAGTTGAAAACAGAATGAGTTTCCTAGCAACCTCATCATCATAAAAACTTGAAGGAAAAAGAATTATATTTAAAAGAATAAATCCTTTCTAAATGGAAGAATATGACACTTCAGTTTCACTTTCCTAAAGACTGCTCACAGTCCTTCCCTTGTTCTTGTTACCTTCATTTGCTGTTGGTTACATAACTTCTTTTTTAGCTCATAGGCATCAGCATTAACAATGAGAAAAGTCTACTTTACTTTTGTTGAAATTCAAGGTCTCTATGCCATGATACATCTTTTGTACATTTTCTTGAGAGGTGTTCAAAAGACAGAATTAAGAAAAACATGTACATCAGAGCCAAGTTTAAAAGTTGATGCAGACACATTACATTATTGTAAGATCTGGATAGCTTCTTAGTGTATTATTTAGAATTACTATCTTTATAACAGAGGCTCAACAGTTTTTTGGGTTTTTTTTCCATTAATAAGGTTTGATAAAAGAAATATTCTGGATTTATGCTTAACCTTGTGCTGATGTGCAGGATGGTACATCTAAAAAGAACTTTTAAGAAAAAATTCTCACCTAAATTTCTCCCAGAACCAATCTGTTCAGGATTTGTACTCCAGAACCATGAAAGCCGTGAAGGGTTGGTAGAAAATGGCATGTAAAAACACCCAGGGAACATTAACTACTTTAAATAATAACATCTTCCTGAAGAGGAGAGTGAATGTTTATAACCACAGCCAACTACTTCGCAGTCCTCTTCTCTGGCAGAGAGAAAGGGATTATTTCCATTATATCTTTAGCCCACTATCCATCTTAGTGAAAATATACTGAAATTGCACTTTTCAGTGTAAAAATACATATGTAAACATAACAGCAGTATTAGTGATTAGGAACATACATTTAAAATATTCTTTAAATTAAAATTGAAAATGTTACTGTTAACTTTGGAGGGACTAGATCTAACCTTGATCTAGATGTAATTAGAATTTTTTAAAACCTAGTCTTACTATTTTTGGGGCAAATGGGAGCATTTTATTCCATAGGGCACGTCTCTTGACACCTTGGACTGTTCTGACAGTGAAATGAGTTTATTAGAATTACTATGGAACTAAACAGAGTGTGAACAAACAATTCTGCACACAGTAGGAGCCTCATATTAGAATGAATAGTGACATTATGAACAGTTCACAGCTTTAATACTAGTTGAAAAATAACTACGTGAACATTATATCCAGGCCATTATTTAGGATAAAAATTGACAACACTCACTTTAAGTAGACAGGTTTTCAAGTTACTACCTAATGGATATAATTTAAAAGAATTCAAATAACTTTGACTAAGAGTCTGACCTGGCCAAGGATTCCCATAGGGCATTGAGAACCATGCATAAAATGTTTATTGCTAGATCTGAATCTGAAGGATCTACTTAACAAACGTTTGCTGAATATCACTGAAGAAATTCCTAGTGGCCTGTTTAAAAAATCCATCTTTAAGAACTTAATCTGACACTAGCTATGCGTATATTTGGAAAACACCCCCTCCTGAGAACCCAGGAAAGTCTTTGAGAAACTTAAATCTTATTTAAGTGCTTGAGGCCTAATAGGATTTTAAACATTTTACTGACACAAAAACATTTTCTTGGCACAAGTGTTCCATGGGGGGGGTCTTGTCTATTCATACTCATCTTTTATTTTAATAGTTGCTATTACTTTTATCCTCTACTACTAAGTAAAATTGAGATTAGAGGCAGATGAACTGTAATTAAAATTTTATACTCAATCAGAAAAGTAGTGAATAAATACTTCAAAAATAATTAACAAGGAAAAAGTACTAAAAAAAAATCTAATCAGTCTCTATTAATTAAAAATTGATTAACTAAAAAGCCCTAGGCATAAGATTGTCTTGATAAAAAGTGGTAGAAATATTAAAGGGGACGGATAACCTCCTAAAATACAAAGATGCATTTTCCCACTGTATATGTTTATATGTAGTTCGTGGCATAGTTTTGTAGGAAGGTATGAAAAAACAAAGGATATAAAACCCATCCGTGTTGTCCATGTTCTTTTACAAACACAGTATTTTTATGATTTCTAAAATTCACCATTTATTTACAATAGCAGCACCAATAATTTTTAATAGCCTGTAAAACACTGATACTGGAAAGAGACATTCCATGTAAACATTCAATAATTCCCAATACACATCTTTTTGTATAGATATAAATAAGTTCTTCCATCCTCTTTAGGCGTTGTTGAATTGGAAAAAGGAATAAATGAAAGAAGAATGAATAATTCCTTAGGTGTTGCTGACTAGTCTTAGATGGCTGGCTCACAGTTATTTTAAAAGGATTAAAAATTCAACATTTGCTATATGATTTATAGCAACACAAAGAGAAATCAGTTTTAGCGTGGTCCATCCCAGCACTAGGTGTTAGGGAAATGATCTTTGATAGGTTCCCTAAGTCCCTAAAAGTTAATATTTTAACAAGACAAGAGCCACTAAAAGAAATTAATTTTACCTAGTCAAAATATTGAGGGATTAAAACTGGTGCAATTAACCATTGAGAAGTAAAAAAATATGGACTCTTTAATATGTGCAATTTATTTTATTGAAAAAAAATACATCTTATTAATCAAACAAAGAAAATTATCCAGCTCTAAGCTATCTCTGATGTTATGTAAACAGAGGATTTTTAACTGCACATGGCACATACTGCATCAAAAGAACCTCAACGATATCTGGAAAAAGAGTTGAGATCCTCACACCTGTGTTTTTTTATACTGACACTATCTTCTTCTTATCATATCTCCTGACTATATCTCCTGAGCCCAGCCACAGGCAGTCTCACCCAAGGTATGAGCAAGAACTTAATCCCTACATACTGCCTCTATGCTGAGATGGGAGCTCAGGCAGAATGGGGGGAGGTGGGAGAGTGAGAGACTCAGCTGCCAAGCCAGGCACAGCAGCAGGGTGCCTGGGAGACAGGCCCCAGGAAAGGAGTGTGATGTGCTGGAGAAAGTCTGTCTGCCACAGGTATTATGACAGTGGCTGTGACTTCAAGGGTTGTTTCAATTGAACTGTCTCTAGTGCAGCCTTGTATAGAAAGGTGGGTTTATATGTCTTCAAAAATGTCCAAGACTCAGTATATTTTGGGGTTGGAAAGGATGGCTGGACATCATCTAGTTCAACCCTTGTGCTAAAGCAGGTTCACTTAGGACAGATTGCACAGGAACACATCCAGGCTGGTTTTGAATATCTTTAGAAAAAGAGACTCCACAACCTCCCTGGACAACCTGTTCCAGGGCTCTGTCACCCTCACAGTAAAGAAGTTTTTCCTTAAGTTTATGTGGAACTTCCTGTGTTCCAGTTTGTTCCCATTGCCCCTTGTCCTGACACGGGGCACCACTGAAAAGGGTCTGTCTCTATCCTCTTGATAATCACCCTTTAGATATTTATAAGCATTTATAAGGTCTCCTTTCAGTCTTCTCTTCTCCAGGCTAAACAGACCCAGTTTTCTCAGCTTTTCCTCATAAGAGGGATGCTCCAGTCCCCAAGTCATTTTTACAGCCTCCACTAGGCTCTCTTGATTTGTTCCATTTCTCTCTTGAACTGGGAAGTCCAGAACTGGACACAGTACTCTAGATGTGGCCTCAGTAGGGCAGGGTTGAAGAAAACCTTCCTCAACCTGCTGGCTACACTCTTCCTAATGCACCCAGGATATCATTGGCCTTCTTGGCCACAAGGACACCCTGCTGGACCATGGTTAACTTGTTATCTACCAGGACTCCCAGGGCTTCTCTGCAGAATTGCTTTCCAGCAGGTCAACCACTCACCTGTACCAGTGCATGGGGCTGTTCCTTCCCAGGTGGAGGAACATTACACTTGCCCTTGATGAACTTCATTAAGGTCCCCTTCACCCCAACTCTCCAGCCTTTCCAGGTCTCCCTAACTGGCAGCACAGCCTTCTGGTGTGTCAGCCACTCCTCCCAGTTTTGTATCATCGCCAAACCTGCTGAGGATAAACTCTGTCCCTTCTTCCAGGTCATTGATGTATATGTTGAATAAGACTGGACCCAGCACTGATCCCTGGGGAACACGACTAGCAACAGGCCTTCAGTTAGACTCTGCACTGCTGATCACAACCTTCTCAGCTCTGTTGTTCTGCCAGTTTTCAATCCACGTCACTGTCCACACATCTAACCCACACTTCTTAAGATTCCCCACGAGGATGTTATGGGAGACACTACCAAAAGCCTTGCTGAAGTCAAGATAGACAACATCCACTGCTCTCCCCTCATCTACTTAACCAGTCATGCCATCATAGAAGGCTATCAGATTGGTCAAACATGATTTCCCCATGATTAATCCACACTGACCACTCCCAATAACCTTCTTTCCCTCCACGTGCTTAGAGATGACACTCAAAAAAATTTTTTTTCATTCCTATTTCAAGCATGTGAAACTAACAGGGATTAAAAAAAACCCTAAATTCTCTCTCAGCTGTGCACCACTGGCAGTAACAAAGTATCTTCAGACTGATTACTACCTTCATTTACATTTGTACTAGCTCATGGTCATCAAACTACATTTTTAGTTACATCATGGAAATGTTCTTCCTTCCTGTGGGTTGTCACCAATGAATATCAACAAAAAATTACATGCCCTGAAATACTAGAAGTAAAATATTAACAATTCTGTCAGCAGCATGTGAAGAAAAGTGAGGAAAAAAATCAGTCAGTTTTTATAGAGTTGTTTCAGTTCTACAGCCCTGGCAGTAGTAATTTTGGAAGATAGACTCCAAATATGCAATGTATACTCCAAGAAAATAAAGATATGGAGTAAGTAGGAGTGTCTTCACATGGATGTTTTTCAGAGCAATATCTAAATCTTATAGAATATATTTTTTCTTATTTCATGCATACTAAATAACTCACCCAGATAATGGATCAAAAAAATAATCCAAATTTTAGAAACACCTCTAGTCACTTTGTGTTTTGTTTCATTCTACAAATCAGATAAACTGATGAAAGACCAGGGACAGTTTTATGTAATTTTTCCAATTTTATTTTATATACAGTTGTGGTTAAAAAGCTTTTAGCATGAACCTTTCATACATTTAGAGATAATTATATTACAACATAAGAAATATTTTTTTTCTGGTATTGCCATTAATTTTTAAACATAACTGAACATTAAATATTTACATATTGACACAGTCCTGTTTAACATCCTCATGAATGACCTGGATGCAGGGGAGAGTGCACCCCCAGCAGTTGTGCAGACACTGCTAAAATGGGAGGAATAGATGATACATCAGAGGATCCTGTTGCCATCTAGAAGGACCTTGACATGCTGGGGAAATGGGCCAACAAGGACCTTATGCAGCTCAACAAGGGGATTTGCAAAGTCCTGCAAAAGGAAAGAACAACCACAGGCACCAGCACAGGCTGGAAAGCAGCTTTGCAGAAATGGACCTGAAGGTCCTAGTGGACAAAAAGTTGAACAAGAGCCACCAACATGCCTTTTCTGCAGAGGTGGCAAATGCTCAGATGCATTAGACAAAGTACTGGCAGCAGGTCAAGGTAGGGTTTTTTTCCTTACTACTCATCACTGGTGAGAGTATCTGGAGTACTGTGTCTAGTTCTGGACTCCCAAGTACAAGAGAGGCATGGACATACAGGAGACAGTTCAACAAAGGGCCACAAGGCTGATAAAGAAACTGGAGCACCTCTCCTGTGAATTAAGGCTGACAGGGATGGAACAGTTCAGTCTGGAGAAGAGAAGGCTCAGGGGGAGGTCTCATCAATGTACATAAATACCTGAAGGGAGGGTGCAAAGAGGATGGAACCAGTCTCTTTTCAGTGGTAGTCAGTGACAGGACCAGAGGCAATGTGCACAAAGTGAAACATGGGAGATACCCTCTGAACTTCAGAAAATACTTTCTCACTGTGAAGGTGACCGAGCACTGGCACAGGTTGCCCAGGGATATTGTGGAGTCTCCATCTTTGAAGATAACTAAAACTGTCTCTAGGGCGTTTGAGAAGGAGCTTGGACAAGATGATTCTTAAAAGTGACTGACAAGCTCAAAACATTTTGTGACTCTGCGACTGTGCAAAACTCTCTCCCCTTATACCTGCCATGACATCAGTTATCTCCCCTGTCTCAGCTTGTATTTTTACTGCAGTTTATTGCCCAGAAAGTATTTTAAAATAGCAGCATGCAAGTTGAAAGACTACAGATGAAGTGAGGAACTCACATGTTCTTCCTGTGGGCCCAGAGACTGTAAGCACATTTGGAAGTGACTACCTGCCCACAGATAACTGTCATTCAGATCATGGTTTTAGCTCAAGTTTTATGCATTCATCTAAAGTTATTAGCAAGTTACTTGGTTCTAAAATGAGTAATAGGCAGAGTAGTATCTTTCTACTATACACTCCAAGCAGTGGGCAAGGACTATGTGATGTAACCAGTTAACCAAGGTAATATAAAACTTTTAGGGTTTAAAGTTGTCTAGTTCTTCCTTTTACTCTTCAGACATTTTCAAAGTCAGCATAAAGACAAGTAAGGAAGTTAAAAAAACGAAGACAGTTGTCAAAGGAGGGGTAGGACTGTTCAAATCTGCCTACTAACATCTCCAGTAAAGAGTCTGTAAAGCTATTTGCTCTGTTAAATAATTCCCAGTAATAAGCATTCTCTTTACATTTCTTCCTCCCCCACCACCTCTCCACCTCCCAAATGCCAAGGACATTTGAAATTTGCAGCTTTTATAAATGCTTAATAGTCACAAGTTTTTGGAAGTGTCACGATTTCTCATGTCTGACTCAGGACTTTTCTTCAGTTTGGATCAGCAGAACTATAGATACATTGGTGCATTAAGCTGAAGAAGGAGTGAATACTCTCAGCCTTATCTTGTCTAATTTTGTAGCAGATAAACATTCTCCATCTCCATATAGATAAAGATAGATCTTCACTCAGAATCTAGACTTAATGTTGTTAGTCAGGAAGAGAGTTCCAGATTTCTCTGTATCCAGACAATAGCCCTTCACAGAAATGTAGCTTAAGACAGGGACATTTACACTCAGCAATTAAGGCTAGGTAAAAACCAGGTAGACCTATTTACAGTGAACCAAAAGAAAAAGAAAAAAAAATATTTTTCCACTAGTCTGGAAAAATAAATCTGCAATACAGTCAAGAATACAAGAATTATATTCCACTGAAGACTAAGAAAAGGAGTAGACAATCATGAAGTCGGGCAAACCAGCCAGGAATTACAAAAAGGGTGAAAGCAAAAAGATGCAGAGATCAAGACTGAAGAGCAAGAGCCCAGAACTCATCTGTAAGTAAGAAGACTATCAGACAGAAATCACTGTGGATTTTCTGTACTACGTGGGTAAAGTAAACCATCTCACTGGTCAGTCCTTCATTTCTTTACAGATTAATTACAGCCAGCTGTAGCTTGATTACCAAGGTGGAATTGACCCAGACACATAGAGGCTGGACTTTAAATTTCTTTTAGGAACAGAGGTTTCACAGAACATGTAACCTAGTGCTTCTTTATCTGAGTGTTGTTTGGTTTTTTCCCCTCAGAAACTTCCAAAGAAAAAAAAACAAAAACAAAAACAAAACAAAATAAAAAACCCCTCCAAAATCTGAGGTGGTTTGAAGGATAGCCCCTCTCTTTTTTCTTGCCACTCAGAATTAGCAGATGGAAACAGCAGGCGTCAGGAACTGAGCTCTCAGTTGGTGTCTGAGCAATGTTCATGCCAAGAGAATTGAGAAGGCCACAGAGGAAGCAGTTTCCAGCCAACATTTGGACAAGAGCCATGCCAAGATGGTTAAGCAGCCTGAAGGGAAATCTGGCTTCTGCCAGTGTGTAGATGAAGTGCAAGGCACGGTGAAATGTGGCTCCCAGTTGGCACAAAGGCAAAAAGCCATGCCAAGATAGTTGATCCAGTCACAGAAAGACTGCCTTCATTGGTACAAGGCCAGATACCAATAGTACTGAGTTGAGAAGAGATTTCAAAGCTCTCTTGTCTCTTGCTTCAAACATGTGTCCCTTAGAGCAACTAGAAAAGGTTCATTATTATTTCCTGAATCTCGGGAGAAAGCAGAATTCCCGCATCATTCTTATAGCAACTAAAAGGAAGACATTTCTATTCCCAGACAGAAGGGCAGTGATGACATGCATAGCAAGAGAAGAATCCATCCTGTAGGCAATTTGCATGCATGTCCTCAGCTTTCTTGAAACATTCTTAGATCTTTCTGACACCCATTAGTCATTTGCATCCAATGGATGACATTCAGTTGTCATTTTGTGAGCTTATTTCCACTTCATGAGAGACCCAAACAGAATGAGATCGTATTTGGTGTCTCCTGTATATGGAGTTGCACTTGCTTCTTTTCCTCATTGCCCCAGAGGAAATTATGGAATGGCTGTTGTTTTCATTAAAATATACTCACACATGATCAGAAACTGCTTGCAATTTCCCAAGTAAAATACTTCTTCACTGAAAGGGAACCTTCCTTAGACTCTCAGAAGTCTGGCATGGGGACCAATGGATGCCCCTTTTCAAAGTCAGCTCCTAAAAAGGCAGCAAAAAGTCCCATGAGTAAAGATCTCCAGAATTCTGCAAAGAGAAAAAGACACTTTTCAAACTGGGACATTATTGATCCCATCATATCTGCAGCTAAAATTTTCATTCAGAAGCACAAATTGAGTCTAATTTCATGTAAGTTTTCAGAAAATAACTTTCCCTTCTTCCAACTACAAATAAAAAGGAAGAAAAGGGACTGATAACTCTTTTAATCTCCTTCTTCCATGTTCACTAACTTCTCAGTACTTGGAGAGCCAGGAAAGAACTGAAGCAATAAACTGAATTATTGTAAATAAATTAAGAAATTTCTTTCAAACAGTAACCAACTTTCCTTTCTTAACCTCTTTTGATGTCAGACTTTCTGTTCTTCCTTTTTTTAAGATTGCAAGTTTGCTTCTAGATAATTTTCATTAAGCAATTTTAATGGGAGAGGGATATTGCTATAAGCAACTCTAATTCATGTCAAGACTCCGTGCTTGAGGGAAAAAAAAAAAAATTTGCTAGCATTTTCAACATTAGTTCTCAGTAGTTTGATGTGAAAAGTGGTCCTAAAACAAATTCAGAGCATGGATCTGTCCTGTCTGTAGTCACCAAGGACGTGGGAAACACATACTGTAAAAAAATGGCTGATCATTCCAGGAAATCTAAAAATAAGAGCTCATAGAATAAAGGAAATATTTTCTTATCTAATATTTCCTAGCATGAACTTCAGCAGGATGGATTTATCTCATTTTGTTACTCATACTGTCTATATTATATTTGTCATAGCCTCTGACCACCTCATACTCCTTTAAGAACAGAAAATTCATGTGCTAGGAGAGTAGATAGCATATGGTCTAAGGCTACTCAAGAAGGATACAGGGTCCAGAACCAGAAGCAGGATAGAGACTGATCTAGTCCATGGTTTCTCCAGTGCTAGGAGCCCTCATCTGTAATGATATGCTCTGCTGCTTTTCTTTCTTTTCTGGGTGTCCATGGCATGGTTTTGGCAGTGGGAAGACTGTAGAGGAGGCCTCTGTGAGAAGGCGGCAGGGGCTGCCCCATGTTGGACACAGTGTGAGTAAGAAAGAGCCCCACAAACCCCAAGGTCAAGAAGGAGACAATGGGGGAGGAGGTGCTCATGCACCAGAGCAGATACTCCCCATCAGCCTGTGGAAAAGACCACAATGGAGCAAGCATTCCCTGCAGCCTGTGGAGATGAATGCACTGAAGCAGATGTCTATGCCTTGAAGGAAGCTGCATCCTGTGGAGAGCCTGTGCTGGAGCCAGTTCTGACAGGAACTGTGGCCTGGGGAGAACAGACAATGGAGCATGTTATCCTGAAGGACTGTGCCCTGTGGAAAGAACCCTTGCTGGAGCAGGTGAAAAGTGAGAGGAGGAAGGAAAAGCAGAGAGGAACTGTTTTGTACTGACCACAACAATTCCCCATCCCCCTGTGCAGTGCCCTGGGGGAAGGTAGAGGTACAAGAGTTGTGAATGAAGGTGTGAAGTTGAGCCTGGGAATAAGGGAGGTGGGAAAGGTGTTTTAATTTGTCTTTGCTTCTCACTATCCAAATGTATTTTAACTATCAATAAAGTAAATTAATTTTCCCTAAGTCAAGTTTATGACAGCAATAGGTGAGTGTTATTTTATCTTTATGTCTTTTATCTTGACCCATGAGCTTTTCCATATTATTTTTTCCTCCATCTTGAATGAGAAGGTGGAGTGAGAGGTTGTCTGGGTGGGTCTCTGGCAGCTGGCCAACATCAAGCCACTACAATTTACCTTTTATTTCTATCCTGATTTTCCAAAGGAAAGGCTGTTGAGCTAGGGCATACCCAGGGACAAATCCGAGGACATGTTTCCTTACGTTCTCATTTGTAGGGATTTTCATCAAGAAACAAGATTTCTTTCCACTTTGTCAGTCAGTCTTAATCATCAAATGTACTGTTAGGCAGATAAACATATCACTTTGATGTACCAAAGTGGAGTAATATTTCTGACTAATAATTTTGGGGTTCTGAATTGAGATGCATAAATGATTCTTTTATATTTATAGAATTACTGACATGAATCCTTTAGTAACCCTTTAGTCAGAAAAACATTCCTGATTATCAGCACTTAATACATTTCAGCATGCCAAGAAAAGATAGTTTGAAGTTATTGGGTTTTAGACTAATTAATGTTTGTTACAGCTGATATTCTAAGAGTAGATTCCTAAATGTTGCCTTCTAAAATCCCTTTTTTTCACCCATTCATACTCTTCTGAAATGTTTGCCTTGGAGAGCCTAGTCTAAACCTGTAATCTGTTTATTTTTCTGCAGTGCTTGGATTAATACTGTTTGGTCCTCTGGAATACAAGAAGACTAAAATTGACTATAAATTCTGTTATAAACTGCCTTATGACTACTTGCTGAAGAACTGTACTGATGAATCAGCTGAACACAGAAAATTAGAAATTGGCAGATATTTATTCCTTATTGAGAAGTAGTGCATTCAAGTGTTCCAGGGAAAATTGAGTTTGATTTGGCTGAGCTGTGAAGGTTTGAAAATAGCACCTATAAAAGAAGTCTTGTGCTTGGAAACTGATGTCTTCTAGTGTGTCTCACTTATGTTCTTAGTAAATCAGGTTACACTCACACCCATCAGACTATACATAGTGCAAGGAAAGCTCAGAAGACTTCAGACAGGCAACAAAGTTCCAAAGATCCCTTCCTTTTTCAATGTGTTATTGTCACACATGCTGAGAACTATATGCATCATGTGCTCAAAGGTTTCCCAGATACTAATTGCATCCTTTTGTGGCAATGAAACATATCTTTTTTTTTTTTTGGTGATAGTGTCAGGTGGCATCTACTTTATTGTGCATTTGGAGTTATGTTTATGTTCCCTTAAAAAAGCAGCTGAGTACAAAGGGTCTCCTGGGAGGACAAGGGAGACTTTTCCTTCCCTGATGGAGTTACTGAGCATACACAAGGCAGAGAATCTCAGAGACAGTAAGGTACAGCTGCAACAGTCAGTTACAGTCACAAATAAGACTTTGAAACTCATGCAAGAACATTATACAACTTCAGTCGTGAGCAGGTAGAAAAAGACTTCCGAAGGCATCTTTTTGGAAAGAAAGATGCCTAGAGTCTATAAGGGTCTGAGATTGATGCTACTCAGGAGCTACTCAAGAGTTGTGACGATTTTGCTGGGATGTGTACATTTATTCCAATGCCCATTTTTTTCATTCTTGTGTTGATCTCACAAACGACTTGATTTCTTATTTTTTCTCAACTGACTTCTGATATTGTAACTATTAGATTTGTGTTGGAAAATCTTCTGAAGGCATTGAGATTTTTCTTATTTTTAGTCATAATGATTCATTATTGCCTAAAAAGACTGACACTCTCAGGTCACTAAATTCTCTTCCATTTCCATTATCTGTAATAAACTTCTTTTATGAGTTGATATCTGTATGCTTTCCACTTGTACTGAGAATGTGCTGAATCTACCACATACTTTGATCATTTTGGCTTTCTTCTAGTTTCTGATATACCATCTTTTTGAAAACTTCATCAAATCTTTATGAAACATATGCATATATATCCTCTTATGCTTGGAATTTCCCTGTTGTGCTGGCTAGATAAATTCTGTGAATGGTTCTTCAGAACAGGCACATCAGAAAAACAGGAGACTAATGCATGCTGACCTGCCATATGGGCAGGATTTCACTGAAACCCTCCTTTCCTTCTTATGAGACATATATACAAATCCCAGAAGCTATGTACACAGTTTCATGTTTAATAACATATTGCAGCATAATGTTCATAAGAGTATGTAGGCACAGATGAATCATGAACATAAACAGAGGGAGACAGATTGTATACATAGAGCCTCTCTTACTGTGTCTAACTCTCACACTGAGCACAGTGGATGCCAGCCCTTATGCCTGAGGCAGCAACGACCCATAGAACCTCTCCCTTTGTCCTCAGAAGCTTCTTATTAACCCCCAAAGAGCTGTTGATTCTGCATTACTTGCAGTCATCCTGTCTGCTGAGTCTTCAGCATGAAAATGATCTTCACAGTAACCCAGAGAAGCTTTATTAGGTTCCCTTGAGATATGCACACAGGCTCTGCTCCTCACCTTTTTTCTCACAGCAGAATGAAGGTATCAAAGCTGGTAAATTTTATTGTGGAATCAGCTGCCGTGCTGCAGATGAGCACAACAAAATCTCTGTTGAAGAAATTTGAACAAAGGTGAAAAGAAAAACCAATTAGAAAAAGAAGATAAGAAAGAGGATAGGTTTTAAACAATGGGGAAAGTGGAAAGGACACTACAGTCACAAAAGAGGATGAATGTGCAAAAAATTAGTAACCAGAAGATACCAATTACAGATGTCAGCTGTAGATTGTAAAAGTACGAGACAAGGTTTTGCAGACAATTGATTAATCCCAGAGCACAGGAGCACAGCCCTCCATCCTGTCTACTGTTTTAAAAACAGAGCAACATTCCCTCCTTCTGCTAACATCTGGCCTCAAAAGAAAGCCAAGAAGCAGTCAAAGAAGAGCCGTTCACCCTGGCAAACACATGCCAGTGTTCTTGCAATTACTATCATAAAGGTCTGGGCTCTGTCTCAGGCACAGAGATTTAATGTCTACCAATCTGAAGGAAATAAATGCACATGAGAGTGCTCATTTTGACCCCGAAGTTATGAGGTTTGAGGTGAAAAAAGAATTTCAACACCGGAAGAAGGAAAAAGAGTCAATGCTGAGTAGTTAATTTGAAGATGTTCCTCAATATGGGGCTTTTGACTCAAATCTCTAAGAAGAGATGAAGATCCCAGCATGCTATGCAGTAGTTACCTCACCTCGACACACACACGGCACATTTCAAAAATCCAGCCACAAGATGTCAGCACACTCAATGGGAATTCTTACAAAAAGAAAATCTATATGAAAGGGATCTTTCTATGTCACGCATCTCTGTTCTCTGCTACAAATGGAAAAATAAATGTTTCTGAGGATTTGCATGGAAGTTAGCATTCAGGCTGTGTCTTCTATTACGAAAGAGGTGGTCCCTCATGGTCTGATCATAGTATCTTAATGAGGATGAAATTCTGGGACAGAATAAAGAACATGGCTTCATCTTCACTCTCTGAAACCAAAAGATGTTGAAGATCATAAGCATGAGTTTCAGTAAGAGGGAAAGCTGTGTCCAGCTGCTTAGTTGTTTAAGAGTGCACACACTCAGCCTTGAAATCCTGCTCCAGTACCTCTCCAGAGAGGATTTCATCTTAGTAAAGCGTCCAGATACCTGTTTCATGGCCTTTGTAATCACAGTATATCTAAAACTTTTAACTACAGATCCTATAAGGTGTGCTCTGGCTTCTGTATTAAGCACTGTAAGTGAAGAGCGTATGGGATGTGGATGTAACACAAAATAATCATGGCCACATTCTTTTGAAAATAATTCAGAATCTAGATGTCATGATATCAATAATCTTTTGCAATGTACATACTGATCAAACTATTCAGTGGTTTATTCCTATTACTGCAATTTTGTCTATAAATACTAAAATTTCACCTTGGGCAGGAAAATGTCTCAAGTCTTCCTCTTCAAATGCAGTCAGAATTTCCTCCACCCTCTTTGAAATTGTTCAAAATGTCACCATAGACGCAGCAGATGGTATATTAGAGGCTTTCCAGGGAGATTGGGGTAGCTAGATTCTCGAAGCCTGACTTTTGTATTAGGTAAATTAGTAGTCAAAATGTATAGCAGGATTAGGGGACACCTGTATAAATATAAGTTATTTAAAAAGATTAACATGCCTTCTGTAGAGGAAGTTCTGTGATGTAGATGTTTTGGTATGTTTATGACAAAGTCATCAAACATGAAAATAAGTATGACTTAGTCGATATAGTCTATCTCTGTTTGCAGAAGACTTTTGTCATGGCCACCTCTGAAGTATTTAAAAGAGAATGAGCAGTCACATCTCATTTCAGAGCTGGGTAACCTTCCATGGATAAAAGTATCTGATTAAGAGACAGGAAGAACAGGAGTGAAATACTAATTCTTGTTGAGCAGGGAAGTCACTATGGAATTTTACGGGGGGCTGAGATAGGACTCGTGTTTTTCAAAGTCTTCATGAGCATTCTGGAAAAGTATTTTGTAGGGAGTTGGGAAATTTTGCACTTAATACTAAATTATTCAGAATAGGAAAAATGCAGACTGACTGTGAAGAATTGCTGCAGAAACTTATGAGGCTGATTGGGCAATAAAATGGCAGATGAACCGCGGTGCAGAAAAATGTAAAGTGATGCACACTGGGAAAAAAACCCACAAATTCACATATAAAATTATGAGCTCTGACCTCTGCGTTACTACTCAGAAGAAAGATCTTGTGATAATGAGAGTTAGTTCCATGAAAATGCTCAACAGCAGACAACAACGACAACAAAATAATAAAATCGAATGTTAGTAATTGTTAGATAAAAAATATAACCAGAGAACATGATAATGCTCAGTTGAATAAATCATTAATCACCTTTAAAACTGTGCAATTCTTGCCCCCGTGCCATTGTCCTCCCATGTACAAAATTTATAGTACTATAGGGGAATTATTAACAACATTATTAAAACAACAAAAAAATCACTAAAGATGTGGATTTCTTTCAGAAAGAGCTATGACTCTTCTATTTAAAGAAGAGACAAATTAAGAGGAAGACAAAACAGGTCCATACACTTAGGAGTAGAGGGAGAACACAATTTTTTTACTCACCACTTCTTCTACTGTATCTCCAGACCAAGCAGGGAGACAATCCTCAGCTGGATGGCCCTTTGGATCTGACCTAATACAGCTGTTTCACTCTGCTGACCACATTCTGGCTAATAGGTAGCATGCATTGCTAACAGGCATTTTGCCTATTAATTTAGCTGTTGGCTGGTATCAATTCTAGGGCTTTTAGCACCTATGATGCTGCAATTTATCATGTACATTTTGCTTAGTAAGTTAACTTTTTAAAAAGAAAATAAGTAGAAAGCTTTTGGGAACAATTCTTAGAAGGAGCATAATGATGGTATTATGCTTATTTAAAAATAGACTAAAAATATCTATAATCGAAGAATCAGCCCATATTAATTATTACCCAGGTAAAAGTCTAATTGAAATTAATGAACATTTCTCAGAGGAAAGATTTGAGGATTGTATTCTGTATAGATTATTTGTATCATGCTCATCACCATAGTTTCTGAATATGTTCCAGTAGCCCATTAAACAATGTGACTAACATCTGTCACAGGTTTTTTCTTCAGTACCTCTCTGGTGAGATAAATATATGTGGTAGAGTATCTCATCTCCTAAAGGAATTTTGCCAGGTAAACAGGGGAAGAAAAGATTAAAGAATCAGAGTGGGAAAAATAAGGGGTTTTTTTTTTCTTTTTTGATTTTTATAAATATACAGTCTGCTTCATTTTTAGATCAGTGAAATCATGGACAAAAATATGTACTGCATTTGGATATTGCGATTTCAATTTACAGCCTTGCTTCTGGGTATGAGCTTGATGCTGAATTAAGCTGCATGTACAATTAAGTTGTATCTATTACTTTGACCTCCTTTCTTTCCTGAACTAATAGTGGTAATGAGAAGACACAAGAAAAATATAAACATGAATAATATTTTGTTAACAAAGAAGACAAGACAGCACTGATCATGAAGTATTAAAGGTTGACCAAGGATGATAACTGAAAGTTATCTGGTAACTAAGAAATTATGTTAACAATTTAAAATCTTGAGTCAATTTAAACTGTAATTGGTTTGCAAAGTAAAATATTTCATATAAATGGATTATGAAAAAAAAAAAAAACAACCAACCAATCAACAAAACAACCAACAACAAAACTGTGAAGTTTATCAAGAACAGTACCACTCAGTGTTTTACTTGGAATGTATCAGCGTAATTTTTGAGCCATATAAATTCCTGACATAGATTGATTTGTAATTTTCTTTGCAAACCACTTTAAGATATCTTTTCAAGAAGCAGTTACTATGACCAAAATCTGCATTTTACAGATGAGGCTAGTGAAAGAGAAAATGATTCATCTAGTAAACTAGCAAACCAGTGCTAGGTTCTGGGATGCCCGTGGCCCACATTGCCTCTTCAAAGGAAGAAAACTAAAGCAAGTAATATGGGCCATCATGGTTCAAAAGCCCTCCAGTTTTTTTTTTTTTGAGCTCACTGTAAAAGCAGCTACTCCTTCTTTATTTAAAGCAAAGCGATTGTAATCTTGCCAGCAGTTGAGAAGTGGAGTGGAGTGCAAATAACCGTCTCATCTTGGACATGACTTTGGCTGACCCCATCCATTTTAGATATCCAAAAGCAAAGGATGATTTCCAGGATGTGCATATGGGCTATTAACAGATAATATTCTACAAGCCATGAAAGAATGAATGTCATGTGCATATTGTGCTCAAGAGTTCTGGGAAGGGTCCTAAGGAAGGACCCTAGTAGCACACACAGAAACACCTCTATCCCGGGTTGTCAGGCTTTTGTTAAAGACCTTGACAAAATATCGGGTTGCTTAGCTCCATAATATTAAAAGAAACTTGGCTCTGCTATTATTAAATAGGTCTTCTTTTTCTCAGTGACAGACTTCCCATTCTAGCTAATGACAGCAAACACATCTGAATATTTATTATGTGTTGAAAGCACAAATGTTGGAGACAGAATATAATAATGCCTTTTATTTTTCTTGATGCGATCTGTCTTGGCATTCTAAGTACCACAGATAAAAGCAGCAATAGAGGAAAAATAAAAAAAAAAAAAAAAATAAAAGAGAAAGAAAAAGAAATTAATATCTCATTTAAAATAAGAAAGCATTACTGAATAAAATGCTAAAATCATCTTAATGCACCAGGCTGAAAGCCATTCAAAAGTGACCTATGAATGCATCCTGTAAAATTACTAACCTATGCCTTTGCCAGAAAAGAGAGCTTCCTTAAGCCACAGGCTGCAAAGGTGATTTTTTTTCAGAGCTTGATTCTAGAAATAGTTCATATCTCCTAAGAGGGTTAAAAGGTATATGGAGTGCCAGAATTTCTGTAAGGGGTGGAAGTTGCGTAATAAAACCATTGACTATGGATCTGAGACTATACCTCATTTTCTTTATGTAATTTAGCATGGCTATGTGCTAAATGAGACCAGAATTATTCATGCTGATGAATACCCAGTAATTGCCCTATGGCTGTTCTGCATATTGCGTGTGCCAGATACACAAGAGTTACACATGCAGTTTAACTGGGTCTAGTGACCTTTAAAATCAAGCCTGTTTTTTATTCATGAATCATCACTTTGTTTAGCAGGGAGTTAATGTTCATTCACATTTCTTGCCTTTGCTGACCTCCTTCCAGCCTAAGTCACTTATTGAAGCAAATGAATGTTCTGAGGTAAGCATAAGCCAGGGTAGAAAGCAGCAAGTTGTAGATATTCGATGGCTCTTTTATTTAAGTAGTCACAATGAGCTTAACCCCTCCTGAAATTGTAATCACTGAGCTGTATGTAGGAAGAACAGTGAAAATCTTTTCTTGCAAGCTTTGTTAAAGTGCCTAAAATGTAACTGATTTATTTTACCTGACAATGGACTGGACAATACTGAACATCTCCAGTGTGTCCACCTGCTGATGAGAGGGCTCTGGTCAAGGTCTAACTGCCAGAACTGGATATTCCTTCCAAAGGACAATTCTTGTTAGACAACTCGTCCGATGATTTTGGACTTCTGGAGTTCTTTTTTTTTCCTAATAACTGGAAAAACTATTTTGACCAAAAAGAAGTACAAATATTTTTGCCACTCCTTATTTCCCCTTCAGCTTTAAGTCTTCCCTCCCTTTCCTGTTCTGTGTATGCCCATATCATCTCTTCACACTCTCGCTTCCTTTTTTTTTCTGTTGTCTTTCTTTCACTTTGCTTGTACAAACAGCATGTATTCTGTTTTCATTTTGCACTTTTCTTCTTCGTGTTCACTGCAGTTCCTCTAGCAGGAGGCATCCTGCTGTCTGTCTTGCCTCCAATCCACCTCCTTCCCTCTTTTTAGTTTCTTTTCCCTTTACTTCCACCATGACTACCTCTTTTTATACTCCCCAGTATATCCTTTGAGCGTATGTATGTATGTAGAACAGATGATCCCACCTTTTATCACACTCTTTAAGCTACACAGAGCTTCCAGACCTTGATCTCCTTATCTCACACATTCTGTGCCATATTCTTATGTTGTGATTAATAAAAAGTCTGTGTTGGAAGTTTTTAGCTATATAATAGTAAGTAAACTGACACTTTTTTATTTATGAGGCCATTTAAAACTTAGCAAACTATCAACCCCCAAATGGCTGCTATCAGATAACCGAGTGAAAACCTAGAATTTTGGGGGTGTTTCAGCCCTCTGAGTAGTGACCACGCTCGTGGTAATCCATCCAGCCTTCTTCCCTACCACATGTTCTTGTTGAAATAGAGTCCCTTCCTTTCCACCTTCCTCCGAGGGCAGTTGCTTTTGGCATGAGTGATACAGTATGATGAGGCTGGGGTTAGTGAGGGGTTTCAGCTGAGCCTCTATATCACTTAGAGGATGAGGTCAGCCCTGGAACAGCTTACCTTCAGGCAGTCAATGTGTAGTGGAGGGGAACTTATAACACCTACACTAGCATTAGACTAAAACACAATGTGCTTAAAGAAGTATTTTAGCCAAGGCCTTCCCCAAAATACCTAGATCTTGGGAAGATGGTAAACTATTACACTTAGCAGTGACTTTCACCTGTCGTAGCAACAGGTCATCAGCATTTATTTTTGAAAGCTGTGGTAAACACTGGCATTAATAAGACACTCAGTTTTAGAAATACTTTAAAAAAATATTAAAAAATCCATCATATCTATCTTTGCTTATAATCCAGCAATATACGTATTTATTGATGGCATATCATTACCTGTACGCAATAATAGCATTAGGAGGGCAAACATAATTCTCAGTATTCAACTAGTAAAAAAAAAAAGTAAAATGCTTTCATCCAAACCTCAAATACATAATTTGGATAAATCCATGAGGGTAATGTTCACTCTCTGCAATAGACCATCTGGCGCAGAAGAGGCTGTGCCAATTAATATAGATGGAATGACTGTTAGCACCACAGATAGTAAATATTTCAGACTAATCTTTTTCGTCATTTATCAGCTAGTTTCATCCTTCAAAATTTGCAGTCAGAGTCTCCAGCATGTTAAAACAGATTGATCACAGAGGTTTTCTAGCCTGCATAGCCTTTGCTTTTAACTCTTCTACAGTCCTGGCTTACATTTATTTGTATGAGGGTAAGGGATTACTATGAAGTGGCAGCACAGTTATCACTATTACTTGACTTGAGTTGCCTGCCTGTCTCATTAAGTATTGCCTTGCTAATGTTATGCTTAATTCAAAAGACAGTGATTCACCTGTTTTTTTTTTTCTCAAAGGAAAATGAAAAAAACAGTTAAAAAACACATGCCTAATAGCTGTTTCAGAAGACACAATAAGACTGTGTTTCTGATATTAACTAATAAATTGATCCCGAGGAGCCTTGGTCAACTTTTCAACTGTGCTGGAATCATTTACCAAAACTGTATTTCAGCTCTTGTCTGACAAACCTATGCAGTTCTTTTTTAATACCCAGGAACTATTCTTTTAATGGTCCTTAAAGAAAGTTTTTGAATGTTAATTTGTTTTCCAGACCCATTTCACAAAGCTCTAAACAAAGGTGTACAGGAGCCTAGACAAGTATTTTCCAAACAGTGTTTAGAGTGCTTCAGAAACATCAGACTATTGAATCTCACTCTTTAATCTTGGAAACTTAGTAACAAAGCATTAATAGTCTTTCTCTTCAAAATACAATACTAACAGTAAAATAAATTGTGTGATGGTGGAAGCAGCAGAGCAAGAAGATTGCTTTAGTTTTCAGGCTATCACCTAGCAGTCTAAAAAAAAAAGTGAAAAACAGAAGAAAGAAAACACAGCTGGTTTTGTTTGTTTATTTTCTAGTTGTCTTTAAAGGTGTAGCAAGGCAGGTGGAAATTTTGCCTATTATTCATAAGGAAATTTTGAGTACATGTATAAAGCAATGTGGAGCAAGCCTCTGGGATATGATCAGAGAAGGATTTGCTGGGGTAGAGATGGCTTCAACACTGCTCACGTCTGACCATACTGTTGCATCACAGGGAGCATTCAACACATTGTGAAAAAAAATACAGAATTTTATTCTTATATACGAGGATTAAAACATACCCTCATGGATGTGAGTAGCACAGGATCATATAACATGTCTTATAAAATGTCTGATCTGAAATTTCTGCGTTTCTGTGTTTAAAGCTTTCTGCAAATTTTACTGTAACTGAAATCACATACTGACTTCACCAGTCTCACTTTACTGTTACCCGAGGCCAACAGCTTCAGTAATCCAACAGAAGTTCTCAGTTAATGAACAAATAAGTGTGTTTGGCTATTTCTAGAGTTTGTGAAGCAGACAAGCACGCTAAGCAAATTGTTGTTATTTTGCAACAAGTGCACTGCAATGCTCTGTGAAGAAACAGAAATTCCTTGGGATTCGAGACATACTCATACAAGAAGAGGCTTTATGAAACGCTAACTTGTGCCATTTTTGTTTGCATTGCCCTTGATGAGCTGTTTACTTTCCAGAAATGAACCCAATTTGATGTGTTCTAGGGCAAACTGGTCCTCTATGTATTTGTTGGTATTGAAAGAAAATTAAATATAAGAACAGATGGGAATTCAGGATGAACATACCCCATGTATTTTTTTAAATTCAGTCTCAAATACATGTCACTCTTTTCTTTTAGAGAGCAGAGGTGGATGCAAAACAATGGATATCTTAGAAAGAGACAAACTTTAATTTTATATCTTTATTATAGCACAGGCAGGCATCTCTAGAGTTGCAGTTATTCCTGTTCCCATAACTAAATTCCTGTTCCAGCACCTAAAAACATAGAAAACCCCCAGAGAATGGTTAAATTATGCCTGAAGAATTGTGTAGTTCTAGAAACTAGTCCTTTATGCAGACTTTGTAATTCAGGCACGTCCCTACTTGTCCTGGATGACCTGTGGGCCAACTAAAGTTATTATCTATGTGCTTATAAATCATAGAATCATAGAATAATAGAATCATAGAATCAATTTGGTTGGAAGAGACCTTTTAGATCATCAAGTCCAATCGTTAATCCAGCAGTGCTAGGTCATCACTACACCATGCACCTCAGCAACACATCTACACATCTTTTAAGTAGTTCTAGGGATTGGTTGTCCTGTACGTGCCACATGATGACACTAGAGGTGATCTGCTCCATAACCAAGGTCAGACTGAAAGGTCTGTAGTTTCCTGGGTCTTCCTTTCAGCCCTTCTTGTCAATCGACATCACATTTGCTAACCTCCAGTCAACTTGGACCTCGCTAGTTAGCCTGCACTGCTGCTAAATGATGGAAAATGGCTTGGTGAGCGCTTCCACCTGCTTCCTCAGTACCCTTGGGTGGATACCATCCAGCCCCATAGACCTGTGCATGTCTAGTGATGTAGCAGGTTGCTGACGATTTCCCTTTGGATTACAGGGGCTTCTTTCTGCTCCCTATCCCTGTATTCCAGTTCAGGGACCTGGGTACCCAGAAACAACAGGCCTTACTATTAATGAATGAGGCAAAGAAGTCATTAAGAACCTCAGCATTTTCCTCATGTTTTGTCACTATGCTTCCCCCACAATCAATAAAAGATGCAGATTCTCCTTAGTATTCTTTTTGTTGTTAATGTATTCACAGAAGCATTTTTTATTGTCTTTTATGGCAACAGCCATATTAAATTCTGGTTAGATTTTTGCTCTTCTGATTTTCTCCATGCATAACTTCACAAAGTCTTTGTAGCCCTCCTGAGTTCCCTTCCCCTCATTCCAAGGTTCATAAAATTTCCACTTCTTCCTGAGTTCCAGACAAAGCTCTTTATTCAGCCACTCCCATCTTCTCCCTTGCTGGCTCATCTTATGGCACACCAGGACAGCCTGATCCAGTGTCTTTGTTTCCTTCCTGAAAAATGTCCAGCCTTCCTGGACAACTTTAAAAGCATCACCCCTTGTCTTATCACAACAGGCCCTGCTAAAAAGTCTGTCCCCATCTTTCTGACAGTCCCCTTTCAGTACTGAAAGGCCACAAGAAGGTCTCTCTAGACCATGGCACTAAGTACCACATCCAATCTTTCCTTAAACACCTCCAGGGATGGTGACTCCAACACCTCCCCGGGCAGTCCCTTCCAGTGTTCTACCCCCTTTCCGTGAGGAAGTGCTTCCTAAGATCCAATCTGACCCTCCCCTGGCACAGCTTCAGGCCCTGCCCTCTTGTCCTGTCACTGGTTGCCTGGGAGAAGAGCCCGACCCCTTTTGCTTATGTATGTGTAAAATGGCTATAAAAGGGGATGGCTATTGCAAAAGACTCCTAATTAAGTAAGATTTTCAAAGCTCTTTGAGATAAACTGATGAAAAATGATGTTGAAATGTTATGATGATATCATAGAATCATAGAATAATTTGGGTTGGAAGGGACCTTTAAAGGTCACCTAGTCCAACCCCCCTGCAGTGAGCAGGGGCATCTTTAACTTGATGAGGTTGCTCAAAGCCCCTTCCAGCCTGACCATGAACGCTTCCAGGGATGGGGCATCTACCACCTCTTTGGGCAACCTGTGCCCAGTGTGTTTCACATTTTACCACGGTCAAATGATTAAACTTGGTGTCTCGCTATGAAAAGCTATTTACCTATAATTTTGAGTATTAAACTATAAAATACAATTTTCAAGATCAAAGACTGAGTACTTTTTTATCACTACACTGAAAAATAAATTGCCTATCCATTTCATTAGCATATGCTACTACTTTCAATTCCTGTACTATACTAATAGGTTTTTTAGCTGTGAACTGAGGTCACAGAGAACTGGTGAATGAATGAATGAATGAATGAATGAATAAAAACTGATGATGAAATTTTTATTGCCTGGCCAAAGCATGAAGGAATTTACCTGTGGTGATAGCTATAAAGTTCTTGGAAATGTTTACAAATACTGTCCTTGGACAGCTTCTATTTACATTTGTCTTACTAAAATCACTGTTTCCAGGCTGTCTACTGTTCTTTACCATATATTAACTCTTGGAGTTGAGGGGATACATTTTTTATAGTGCAGTGGAGCACTATGATTTAAAGTGACCTTAAAGGCACTATTACATTTTAAAGAACAAATAACGTGTGAGATATTAGAGAATTAAATTCTGTATAAACTTGTGAATTCCACTTTGTTTTCTGAAAAATATTTTCACTGCAACCTTCACTTGAACTGTAAGCTCCATCATAATTAAGATGTTTAAGGCCATGATTCCACATTTTTCTTGATAGTAAGACTGCTTAAGTAGTTCTTCTCCTTCTCTTAACTGTTTTCTCCTGTCCTTTCTCTCCCTTTCAGTTGTCCTGTGGGATAAACCAGTTCTAGATGTGAGTTCAAGAGAAAACTATACACTTTCTTGGCAAAACCTGACAGAGTTTGTTTTTTCTGAATAGCTCTCTCTGGACATTGGCATAGAACTCAAAATGACAGAATCATCAATGATTCTTAGCACTGAAAACTCACATTCAGTGAATACAAAGACTCCATTTGCTAAGCCACTAATTTTAAAAGATAATCTTTACAGAATCTAAGAGACTAGACTGAAGCTGCTTCTGGGACCAACCTCCTAATCAAACCTCATAGAAGTTTGTCAGAAAAAGATGTAATAGGAGACAATTTTTCCAAACAGATGTGATTCCACAGTCATGAATAATCAGACCAGGCTGAAAAGAAGAGGTGTTATGAGAGATTATACCACTTGTAGCTGGGAATCCTAAGTAAGAGAGGCATGAGACAGGCAAGAATCTATTCAGAGCTGGATTTCATTTTTCACAGATGTCTCAGGTATTTTTTTTCCCCAAAGTCCATGCATGCTTAAGGAATTTATGTATTTCTTGCTATTCTGCCGTGTTCCATATTATCTTTAACTCGGAAAGCAGAACTCCCATAGACGAGTGGTCTCCATGCAGAGCACATGTTAACACTAGATACTTGGAAGATCTGTGACAGCTGTCCTGAAAAGGTGTTCCTGAGAGTCACAGTGCTGTGAACAGTGATGAACACGACTCACAACACAAGACCTCGGGAGAGTATGGAACTGAGTAATTGGATCCAATAACAGCAAACTAATGTCTGCCCAGAGACCAGGTATGTACCTCAGCGACCTGCTCCTAAAGAGTTACCTGTTCATTGCTGAGCAAGGCAGGTTTCACAATAGTGCAGTTTTATAATGAAATCATAAATATAAAATCAGAGCATGAAATCAGAGCGAGAAGCAAGGAGATAGGCATACATGAACAACATGAATGTTTGTGTCTCAGGGCATGTTTTCCTGATAATTTTAATCTGCTTAGTCTTCGAGAATTATCAGTTCTTTGAAGGATTAAATAGAAAAAGAAACATAAATCTGTTTAAAACAAAAAAAAAAAACAGGGAAAAAAAAAGGTATCTCTCAGTGTATGTTGTCTTCTCTGTATCCTGACTTCTCTGAAAATTTAGCCCGTGGTGATTAGACTGTGAAGGAGGAAAGAGAAGATGGGCTCCTGTGAGTGAGCTAAAGAGGGATGAAGAATGTGAGGTTGACTGGAGTGAGAAAATGTAAAGTCAAGGGCAGAAGAAAAAGCCACAAAGAGCAGTTAAGACTTTCTCTTAAAAGGAGAAAGGAGGCAAGTGAAGATCATGAGGGGGTGTAACATTGTTAGCATCACGATGAAGTATATAGAGGGGTGGAGTTGTGCTGATAATTGAAATTAAATTAGAACATTGTAGTAGCCTACTGGAAGAACTAAACTGTGCTATTCTTACCAAGAATTAACATGGAAATATTAAACAACAACAACAAACACAACAACCAAACAAACAAAAACCACACAAACCAACCAACCAAACACAAAACCAAACAAAACTCAAAAAATTCAAACAAACAACTACACCAAAACTTCACAGTCTTTTGGTACAATCAAAATGTTACCAGACATTTCCTACTATTAGAGGAAAAACATCTTGCATTAACATCGTGATGTTTCCCAGTGAAAGGTAAGATAAACCTTGCGGCGAACTTGTTTTCTTCTCCCTTCTTCCAGGAGGGCAAGACTTGGAGTGGGAAGATCCCTGCTGCCTGCCATCTCTAATGTGAGAAAGTTCTGATCTGCTATTGTGTAGCTGCGTGCTACAGTGAGGCTTTTATGAGAAGAGGTGCCAGGTCTTTTATAGTTCAACAAAGTATCAAGAACATTGTTTAGAGCTAGCAAGCCCAGACTGTTTTCACTGCTCTGGAAGTCCATCTAGAATAACCTTCGAAGACAAGAAGCACACACCAAAGTCCAGTAGGTTCCTTGCAGGGTGGCTTTTAGCAACTGAAAATGAGAGAAGAAAGAATTCCTGGAACTTCTCCAAGGACCAAGGCAGAGTGTGCCTTTCCTCTTTGTCTCTCTGATTCTGGTTTTCAAAGGCCACTGTAACAGCAGTCCTTCTAAGAAGAGAGATCATTCGGTGTACTTCCTCTGCCTTAGAGGAGTCTCTGTTTGTCCATTAATGTTTCTCCCTCTGACACATAAATGCGTGCCGTAGGGGGTAGATTCTGATCCATATGTTTGTTTTTCTTTGGGGCTGATGTGTTTTTAAGCATGTGGGCTTAATGTTCTGGTAATAAGCACACTGACATAAATACAGCTTTGTACATGCACAGAGAGGTTCAATCTGCTGTTTTTCTAGAGGAAGTCCTTCTTAAGGACAGATGCAACATATGGGGCAGAGTTCAACTGCAGTCATGTCACAATCTTGTTTAGGGACCATGTAGGGCAATCAGGTACCCCATGGCAATCATCAGTGAGACAATATTCTCTTGAGGATATTGCTTTTTCAATACAGGGAGGTCAAACATTGTTCTGGCCTCTAACTTTCCATCTGACACATTCACCAATATCACATTATCCAATATCACAGCTTTCTTCTGTGGATATAAGAGCAAATAGTCCAGGACCTACTATTATAAGCGGCCTCCAAGGAATCTGAACAAAGGTGGGACTATGTCCTGATGAAACAGGCTGACACAGACCAGGTTTCATGAGATAATAGTGTGCATAGAGTCTAACTGGACTGGTGAAATGGTAATGGAAGTTATTAACTGTCTATCACCTGAAAGTCAGGACAGACCAGTATACAAATTGTAGCAATAGTTGAGAAACACACAGTGTGTGGGAATGGGATAACTGTTCCGTATGGTTACTCTAATGCAGACAGTTAAAGAAAGCAACTGAGTACATTTTTTAGAACAATTTATCCCAGTTAAATTCAGCAAATAGATTTATTAAAAAAAAACCCCAAAAAACAACAAACAAACAAAAAAAAACCCCCAAACCAAACATAACCACAAATACAAAAAAAAAATCTTCAGGTATTATTTTTTTTAAGTTATCTTTCTCAGAAATTTAAATGGGTTAATTCTAAAACTAAGTTATACTCCTCAACATCCAACATCTATGTATTTCTCCAAGTGAAAATATCAGAGTCACACAGCTCTGATATGGAAAGAGATTGTGAGAGACTGAAAAAGGGATCAGACTGAGGAGGACGGAAGATACTTCTGCAAAGGAAAAGAAGAGAGATTTAATCGCTGAAATGAGTCATTAAAATACTATGACACAACAAAAAAGTGCACTCTAGGTCAGACCAAAGTTTGCTAGGAAGAGAAGTAAACTTCTCTAACTATTCAACTAACAATAGAGTAATGAACTTAATGCGCTGTATCCCTTGTGTCACTTTATCCAGGCAGGCTTAGCTCTGCTCAGTACCCCTTATAACACTCCAACCTCTTTTCCTTCCTTTCTTCTGTATTACTCCAACAGCTTACCATTTTAATTCCCACAGGGACCCCATGTTGCAGACTTCTGTCTGCAATATATCTGGTTTTATCTACAGGAGCCCTAGACCATACCAATTTTCCCATTTCTCCCCTATTTTCATGAATACCATGTAAGCAAGAGGTAGCACGTACCATTTTTTTCTATTAAAGATCTAATTATGTTGCACGAGCAGCCTTTCCTGGTTAGCCAGTAGAGTTGATAGTTGTTGTTGTTGTTGTTGTTGTTGTTGTCATCTTGCAACATTGCTCAGTGGAAGAATGGTGTGGTGTGCCTCTTCT
>JAAGNO010013741.1:38253-51877 GCA_033439905.1 Ceryle rudis | reverse complement strand
TAACTGGTTTCATGCCATTATCTTTGAAGATATTGCTGAAGATTATATTTCTGGTTTGTGTTGTTTGGCTTTTTTTTTTTGTGAAGATAGCCTTCATTTCCTAAATGAATTTAAACCTAGTTAAATTTCAGTAGGGATGCATCTTGTAATTGAATTTTAAATTTGGAAGAAAAATTGCATGTAATACCTACTTTTATAGAGAAGACAGGATTGAGGTTTCTCATTTTCTGATATGCTTACTGCTGTAAGTACTGCAGCTTGCAAGTCGATAACTGTAATTGCGTTTATCTTTCTGTATGTTTGTTCCCTCAGCAAGGCAATTGTAGTTGTCTGTATGCCAAGTGGAAGGATGTACTTAGGTCTGACTGAAAAACCTGCTGCACTTGTGCATTATAAAACACATACAGTGACCACTAACAAATGGTGAAATATTACTGTCCCATGTAGAAGTACTCTCACACTTCACTCATCTTTTCTCCATGTGCCTTCATTGCACATAACTACAGAAAAATACAGTAAGAGAAACTCTGACTGTTCTTTCCTCCAATACTACTTCAGTAAGATGCAAGCTTCATAGAAATAGAACAGTTTTACAGACTGAAACAGTAAAGAGCTGAAAAATAACATGAGAGCAGCAAAGTATGAGTGAAAAACAATCTACTAGTCTCATAACTTTCTTAATGACAGCTGTACTGTGCCCAAGCCCAAAGTGTGGTGGATTTTTTGTTTGTTTGTTTTTCCCCTGGGAAACATTAAAACATGACTCGAAGGGGTGTTTTTAAATCACGTAATGCAATGAATCACACTTGCTTAAAGGATATTCTTGTAAATAATTTGCTTTAGGCTGTGTTGGCCTCCTGCTGTTTCTCCTATCTTGTGTATAATACAGACAAATGAGATGGTGGCAAAATACATTATAAAAACCGCACTTCTTGTTTTTCTGAGGTCTGATTTGCTGTTGATGGATAAATTCTTTAAATGTCTTGGGAGCTTAAATTAATGGGATTGTTGGATACAGCAAGTGTTTCTGAAGCGCATCTGGGTCCTACAACAGTGTGTTAGCTCTGCTCTAGAATTGTCACCTAGATTATTCAGGGTTGCTATTATCAGGGTATTCCCCTAGGAGGTCCTCCCAAAGCCATGGGCCGTGTTTGTCCTGCCACAAAGATAAGCAGGTTAGCTGATGGGAACTTTCTTAAGAGAACTTTAAAATCCTGCAGCAGCCCTTGCTTAGACTTGTGGAATACAGCTTTTCTGTCAAGTGATTCTATTTGGCTAACTGGACTTTTCTTTTTTTTTTTTGTTTTTTAATAGAGAATGGTATGTCTGTCCACCTGACTATGATTAGAGACCCAAAGATACTTAAACAAGGGTAATATGCTTTGTGGTCTGGTCTAGGTCAAAGTTAAGCATAGAATGTCACTATCTAAATCCTCCTTGAAATGGCAGAAAATTTCCATTGCATCTTTCTAAAATAGTGAGCTTATCTCCAATAAAGCTCATGGCACTTTGAAATTACATAATTAGGAAGCTAGACTGTGACACTGTTTTGAGTTGGTTTACCCTTTCAAGGGAATTTTGTATATTCTAATTTGAAAGCTTGCATGGGACTCTCAGGAGAGATGCAGTGGAAGTGCTAATATCCAGCCAGAGGCAGAACCAGGTAAATATTCTTAAGTTTTTCTCTATAATAATTACATGGCAAAAGTGAAAATGACAGCACCTAGGCTTACTCTTAACTTTGTACAAAAGTTTCTAAAGACAGGTGTAACTTCTACTAATACTGTGTTCTCTTGTGCAAATGCAAATCACATCACTGGGGGGAGCAAGGGTGGATGCTCTGCATGTAGTCTTGTGGCAAGCATACATTGTAGGCTCTACTACTGTTCCTAGAGAAAATTAATTTATTGGAACCTCAATGAAGGATCAAGCTTTTATAATTAATGGCAGTAACAGCATTTAGGAGCTAAATAAAGGCTATGCTGAAAGATCACAGTGAGGAAAGCATAAAACCTCCATAACAGTGATAATTTTACATTTGTTGCTCTAGTGTTACAGTTATCAAAGCAATGATAAATGCTCATAGCATCATAGAATGTTGATGTTGGAAAGCTCCTCTGGAGATCCTCTAGTACAACCTTCCCTGCCTTCCTCAGAGCAGAATCAGCTACAGCAAGGTGCTTGGGACTGCATTCAGTTCAGTCTTGAACATACTCCCCAACCTTTCTGGTCAGCCTGTTCTAGTGTTTCATCACCTTAAGAGCAAAAAAGTTTTCTCATGTTTAAATAGAATTTCCTGTGTTTTGGTTTGTGCCCACTGCTTCTTGTCACCTCAATGGATATCGCTGAGAAGAGTCTGGCTCTGTCACCCTTACTTCCTCTCTTTGGGTATTTATGCATGTCAATAAGATCCAATCTCCATTATTTTCCTGCCCCCCACATTGTCTTCTCTAGGGGGAACATTTCCTGCTTTCTCTCTGACTTCAAACTGTCACAGCCAGCTCCCAAGTAACAGACAAGCAGTATGATTTTTGCAATGGAACTATATATACGCTGTCTTTCCTGTTGTCGTCAGGCTTCCCATGTTCCTAGTTGCCTAGAGCTGAGGAGGATGCTGGGCTGTTGGGATGCCATGCCTGTAAGTCCCTCCATTTTAAAACCAACCAAAAAAACCCCAACCAAAACCAAAAAGCAAAGCAAAACAAAAAAACCCCCTGAGGCTGACAAAACAGCAGGCTGTCCCACCAGGGATTGACCGAGTTGATGGCTTCCCTGCCACTCTGTGCCTGAAGCTGCTCCCCCAGTTGCATGCTCCTTCCTCCTCCTCTTAATGTAATGTATACTGCCAGTGCTGCAGGAATGAGATCCTACTGGTTCCTCCTCTGCCTCCTGTGAGAGACTCACATAGAGTTCTCCAGTGGAGAGTCAGTGGCGGAGAGTTGTCCCATTCTGCTCTCATACAGTCATGTAGGAAATAGCAATATAGGAAAACTTCAAATGTTTTGGGCAAAGTATTGTTTAGAAAAATTTATTACCCAAGCTCAAAGAATTGTGAAAATTGAATGGGATATCATTAAACTTAAGATGTTTAAGTTAACATTAAACTTTGGTTTATGGATATTTTTATTGCACAGTCTCTGCTATTTGTCTGAAAGCAGCAAGAGTAATTAAAAATAGTGTGCTGTTGTGACTCAGATGTATCGTAGACAGAATAGTAGCATTTAAAAAAAACTTCTGAAAAAGTCTGTGAATGTTGTTCAGGGTTTTTGAACTCTGTCTTTGAAGCCATTGCTAGGATGCTGATGTTCTATGGCAAGTGGCAACCTGCCTTGAAACTATTCTTTCTATGGCTGAAGAGTGACAGGTTCTCTTTCTCAGAAACTTCGGACTTTAAGAACCAAAAATGAACTTGCAGTCAATATCCATTAAGGCTCTAGAGGAGGTGATGGGTTTTTAGGTGGTAGAGGAAGTAGTTGATAATTATAATTGGTGTCAGAGCTTTCATTACCTGAGATAACAGGTGCTGCTTGCCCTCACTGAAGTGTGACTCTTACATGTGTTGGCCATGATCTTCTTGAGCCTTTATTGAGTTAGGACTTTGCTTTGGCAGTGATCTCACCTCTGTTCCTGGTACTCCTGAGTAGTGACACAATGGGATGGTGTGGTCTGCAGAGTTCAGGGACGATGCATGCAGGGGGGTGTGTGTGTGTTGTATTTTTGGTGTGGGTTTTGGTTGTTGGATTTTTTTAAGTTTGAAATATTTAGTTATAGAACAAATAGTTAACCAACCAAAATTTTTCTTAAGTGGACACCAAAATGGCCAACTTTGATTTACTCAGGCAGGCACTTGGATGCATAGCAATACTTGTATTCAGAAGCTTTTAAAATAAACTTTGCAGACTGGACTGTAGCAGTCACTATGGAGTAAATGCCATGCTGAATGGGGAAAAGAAGTTCTGACAAAATGTATGCAAGACCAAACACTTTATGGAATTGGGCTACTTGATTTTGAACAAGGATTATTACTTAAGACAAATATAAGTTCATCTGGGGAAACTGTACCCTGGTGAAAATTATCTTTTTCCGTAATGGCAGTTGGCATCCAGGAGAGTGTGCTGGCTATGAGCAAATTGTGTCATCAGGAGATATGAGTCACTTGGCACTGTTTAGAGTAAGGATAAATTGTTTCTGTGATAAGTATGATGCCTTCTAGAGACATGTATTTTTTAAAGTGGAAACAAACTACAATTCGCATATAGATGGTTATAACTGTGGGGTTATTTTTCTTCATTACAATGAACTGAAGGTAAATAGTTTGGCTTGTGGGTTTTTTTTTTCTTAATAGCTTACTCTAGTTTTCATGCTCAATCTATTGTTTGTTATCTCATAAGAACACAGTGTTTTGTGTTGAAATAAGAACTTTTCCTTTGAATCCTCTTCTCTTCTTTTCCACTACTTCCAAAGTTGAAATAGCTTTCCCCAAAGAAAAAGCGATGTGGCAAAGAAGCAATACAAGTACTGCTGCTGTTCTGACTTCTTCTGACTGCTTTTTTCCTAAGATTTGAAGGGAAAAATGAGAAAGTACCTTTACCATCTGTGACTGAAAAAAACCCAACAAAATATTCTCCAATAGACATGGTCAGACACAAAAGAATTACCATGTTGTCATTGTAGATGTCAAGAATTAAGCTTCTAAGTATTTATATGCTTCAGAGTGCAATTTATTTTAACTAGGACCTGATTAATTTTTCATGTTAACAAGAAAGGGAGCATTGGGAAAAAAATTAGTCTGGTTGCATTTGAACAGATGAGTCAAACAGAATGTCCGCAAGTTCATAGGATGTCTGATCAGTATGTGTGCATGTTTACTACACTTAGGGTTCTAGAAAGATTTTTGCACAATATTGTAAGTTACAACATAAGTAGAGCAGCAAAAAAACCCACATTAAATATATTTTGGAAGTTAAGGAAGAAGGTGAATTGCCTCCTCTTAAGCACCTGGATGCTGAAAAACTGGCAGAAGTCTTGTCCCATTTGGCCAGTTGTTTCTGAGAGGTGGACAGGTGATGAATGTTGTATGGAAGACAGAGGGTTGCTTTAATAGCAGAAAAGTGTGGGGCTGACCATAAATTTGATGTCTAGGGTTGCAGGTGTGAGTTTGTACAGTATTGCCTATGTGAGGCTAACTGCAAGTTCCCAGATGCTCAGAACTTTCATCCAGCGTCTATGTAGATTTTCTTGCATGTCTAAGCTGCTTGAAGTATAGGTATTATGATCAAATGATCTCTTTGTAATTACATGAAGTTTAAACGTTAAGTCTTTTAAACATTTTATTCTGGATGTGAGTAGCTTTGTAAATGACACATTCTGACTGACCCTGCTTAGAACTGTCCCATCCAAAATGGGCTTGGATTTCCTTATTGCTCTATTTGTCTTTATTTTGTAGCCATATTCTTCCCTTTTTAATTGCTATGTTTGTGTGAAGTCAGCAATTAGAGCAATTATGTTTAGTCTGTTCTAGGATTCTTCTTTCTGTTACCAAACTTTTAAAAGAAAAGGAGAGGGAAAGCAGGGTGTGCTAGTTTGGAATCATATGTATGATGGGTGATTGAAGTATTGTCTGCCCCTTTCATTGATGTCTCGTGTTATTTGTGCTGTCCTGAGTTTTGAGTGTGGTGTTTAAGTACATTTATTCATATTTAGGCAGTTGAATAAGTAACCTGTTCTGTTTCTTTGTGGTAGCAACCACGGTTCTCATCTCCAGTAATCAGGAACTGGGGGGGTGGGGTGGGTTGGGTGAGTCTCAACATTTACTAATCTAAAACTTTTTTGCCTTTTTAGTCCAATTCTCAATTTTCAGCTGTGGTGAGATGATAATCCTAATATATTGAGTAATACCTCTTATGGAAGAAAATATTCCAAACGGAACAATGAGCAATATAGTACTGCTAAAAAAGCTGATAAATGCTTGTACAGGAGACTGAGTGGATTGCTTCCTGGTATATGCTAATAAACATGAATGTTTAATTTATATAATTTGCATTTTTCTAGAAAAGGTCTTTTATTATGATAAACAGTCAAGAGACTCTTTGTACGGTATATATTACAGCAGCTTTTAACGCAATTTCCTCTATTAATCTTTATTTTCAAAGAGACTAAAGGTTGTGAGTCACCTTTCCTATAAACAGAGCTGAAACAAAAGAATTAAACTGTGCAAGTAGTGTCTTGGTTGCATCAGTGAGCTTTCTCTGTGTGTCTGTCATCTGAAAACTGTTCCTAATTTATACAGAAATATACTGTGCATTTCCACATCCCATAGTGTGCCTGAGGGCTGTGTTACAGGCCATAGCGCTCAGCTAAAGGTGCAGGGCACCCTGCTTGAAATGCTGCAGCTGTGCTTGTGAAATCTATTGAGCACTCTGCCCAGCTGAATAGGGAAGGAATGGTAAAGGATGTGTATGTGTTCATATATGTATACACATACACACTCACTTATGCTTGTACCTGAAAAGGATGTCTCTGAAATGCTTGATCTCATCTCCTTTTAAGTCACTTTAGGAGGCTTCTTAGAATGGGGAGAGTAACAGGAGAAGGGGGGCTAACTCCTCTTCCTAAAATCAAAGCCTAGAGCAAGGTGATGCTTGGCAATCTCCAGCCTCGTAACTGCGGTATTTCTGACTGCACCTGACACAATGGGCCTCTGAGGTAAGGTCTGTTTAAAGCCTATCCTGCAGCAGAACTGCAGAAGAGCCAGCTGCAGAATGGTGATGATGGAGTCTACCCAGAGTGAAGTCTTTCTAGGGCAGACGCCTTTTGTCTGCCCTGCTTGTCAGCATGGAGTGTGATCCAGAATTAGCCTTGATTCCTTGGCCCTGTGGGTGCCAAGCAAGGTCAGAGATCCATTCCATCATCAAGGCTTGTGAGTTTCTTCTCAACCAACCACCTGGGTTTTCCAGAGATGTCTACATGATCTCTTTCACTGTTAGCAACTAGTATTTTGAGAAGATCATGTCAAAGCTGAATACCTAGGCCTGATACATATAACCCTGTTAACTTTTAGGGGAAAACTGCAGGAGTACCCACTTCCTTTACTTTTGGTAGGTTTGTTATAGCCCTATTCTAGATGCACAGAGCACATCTGTGCTAGAGAATAGAGTCAGAAGATCTCTAAGGGCAGGAGAGCGTGGTGTGCGTCTGGGTGTTACATCTATATTTAATTACTTCAGCCTTTTGAGTTTCCTGATGTTAGTTCTCATAGATTGGCATATGGTTTTATTACAGTTGGTGGGGGAAGGTGACCCTGAAACTCCACAGCATGCCTCTAGTTTCACAGGAAGAGAAATGCTGTATGAGAAGCAATCTCTTTTGCAGATATTGACATGTTTCTTTGGGTGACAGTCTTGTTGAGTGAATGGGAGATAAGCATAGATTAGAGGTCTGAGTAGTGTTTGTTACTTTGCAGTGGATAGTTAGCCATTTACAGAAGCGAAGATAAGTGATCAAATTCTTTAAACATCTGAATCAATAGCCAACAAATGTTTAAGCAGTAATGTGTGCTGCCAAATAAATATGACTTGATACCCAGGCCTGATGTATATTTCATGCAAGATCTTATTGTGAATGTAAAGTGGAATGAAAAGGTGTGACTAGTTGACAGCCTTGCTCTTATTTTTTGGTTTGAATCTGACTTGTTTTAAGGTTGCATGATAAGTTCTCCTATCTGATAGTTCAGTGCTGACAGCTGTGCTAAACAGGTTTGGCATCATTCACATTTGTGGGAATGGCTGAAGGACTAATCTCTTCTACAGAGCAGGTGTGGCTGCCTGAAGCTTCAAGTGGATTAGTGGGACAGGTCTTGAAAGTCACTATAACTCTGTCACAAATGTCTTTCTTCCGAGCCACACATTTAATGCTAGTACTCTGACTAGAGGAGGATGGTAACTGCATTTGCCAGGATGTTTCATATTGGCTTCAAGTTGATAAAGGAAGTAACTCTGAGCATGCCTGTGAATGACCTAATCGACTGCTGTAATGAAGACCTCAAATCTTCTCTTATCTCTGTTCTGCAGGATTTACGCCTTGAGTTGTAGAACTTTGTTCTGGTTGAAATGACAACAGTGATAGATCCTGACTTTTTGTGTCAGGATCATGTTCGTGGTGTGTGTCTTAAGAGAGAAGATCTAGTCTTTAGAGTAACCAAAGTTCCTATCTGTGCTGTGGTGACAGGGGAAGAGTATTGTAATTCTATCTTCAGGACAGCTGTGTGAAATGGAGCTGCAATCTCAGCTGAGTGGTGGAAACAGACACAGTGAGAAGATACTGGAGCAGTGGCTGGATGTGATTTAAACAATGTAGAGGCTCGTGTTGTCATTGTCAGGGCTTGACGACGCTGAGTTGCTGAGCTGCTGTTCTCCAAGATCCTGAAAGAACAAAATGGGTTCTTAAAAAAAAAAAAAAAAAAAAAAAAGGGCTCAGCACTAGTAGCAATGTGTTCCATCATTTCCTGGTGTTACTAAGAAACTTAGACAATTTTTGCTCTTGTGCAACAATATGTAAGACTTGCTGGCTAAAGGGAAATTGTGTAGAGCTACTTACCTCTCTCCCAATCACCTTTTTGTTCTTTTATTGGAAAGAAGGATGCAGTGCTATGTTGTACCTTTCCTGTCATTTCCATCATTATATTAATAGAATACTAGGTTGGAAGGGACCTTCTGGTTCAACCTTTTTTTGGGAAAAACATGATCTAGATAGGATGGCCCAGCTGTCCAATGCTGGGCAATCCACCGCTTCCCTGGGGAGATTATTCCATTGGCTGATTGTTTTCATTGTGAAAAATTTTCCACTTATATCCAACTGGAATGTCCACAGGAGTAACTTGTACTTCTCGTCTTGTTCATGTGACTCCTTGTAAAAAGGGAGTCTCCATCTTCTTTGTAGCCACCCTTTAAATACTGGAACATGGTGATAAGATGTCCTCTAAACCTTCTTTTTACAAGGCTGAGCAAACCCAGTTATCTCTGCCTTTTCTTCATATGGCAGCTTTTGAGTCCTTTGTTCATCTTTGTGGCCCTTCTCTGGACCCTTTCCAGCCTGTCCCCAACTTTTTGTATGGTGGAGACCAAAACTGTGTTTCAGTATTGATCCTTGCTTTGTGCCAGCAGCCTTACTAGCAGTGTGGTGGTGAAGAAAAAGGAACAATGTGAGAAATGTTAGTGCTCTACACTAACAACGGTGTGAACGCTGCTTTGACTGTGCTAACCTTGTAACTTGAGCATAGGTGCGAGTATCAAGTGGAGATACTTCAGTTTCCATCATCTTGATGTTTGATGGTGCTCCTGAACTCAGGGCCCCCTTGTCACCATGGAAAGCTAGTGATCCTTCAGATCAGCCCAGTGGTAATAAAGAATACACTCTTTAAATAGCACTGTGAGCATGGGGGAGCTTATGTCCTTGTAAACTACTTCAGACATTTCAAAGTGTGAGAGCAAGCGAAGGACAATGACTGTACTTACGCTTCCTTGCAACAAACTAGTGGTGCATGTGTATGGTTTTTAACTTGCTATTGCTCTCAGATTTTCTAGGACTTATTGGAAAGTGGATTATAGCTCAGCTTGTTGTGTATCTTCTATGGACCATTCTAAACTAAACATCCAGGGCACATTTTTATATGGTCTTGTGGGACCTCAGATGTTAAGAGGTCTCTTCTCTGTATTCTTATTTACTTCATTTCATTGTCACCAGCAGTGTGACAATACCCATTCGGGTATCCCATGAACAACAGGACAATGTACATACTTGCATAATGTATTTAAATATATACTTAATTTTTTTTTAGGACCAGGACTATGTTGTGCAAGTTTGATCTCTTTTACTAGTAGTTGGGCTCGGTATTGTGTCTTAAGATATGTTCCTATTAAGTAAAGAAGCTCAGGATGCTGCAGCATCTTATGGTATGTAAAAGAGGGTCACAAATAACAGTAAGTATGGTGACCACTGAGTAAATGCACTTATGTGCACAATGATGATGCAAGAATTGTGCTGATGATATCTCTTCCTGGTAGTCTTTGATCTTGATTTGCCATCCTTGCTTGGAGGCAGCTTTGTAGAAGACACTGAAGGGAGAGCAGTGGACGAGTGTTGCAGTGTCACATGACAACACACTGAGGATTAGAAGAGGCTTGACAGCAGTACTGCATCTGGGACTCAGGTTATGGCAGTTCTCTTTTCCTTGCTTCCTCTCCACAATATACTTGCCTATAATGCAGGATGTTTCTTTCTGGATTCCTGCTGTAGTAATTGTTCAGCTCCAGGAGTAAGCAGTTAAGTTTTTGTCTTGCTTTGAATTTGCTCCTATAATTTAGTTTCCATGATACATGCTCTTGCTTGCCAGCTGGAGTTAGTGTAAGGCTTAATTAAATGTGTAAAACATTTTGAACTTACTGAGTCATTTTTTCTGAAATATGGTTTGTCATGCTCTGTGTATCTGGCAGACTTGCACACCTTTTTGGTTCTGAGAGCCAACTTCAGATAAATAATTGGCTTTGCATGGGGAGTGGGTGGGTTATTTAGTGTACGTACTGTCAGCCTTGAAGTAATTGTGTAAAAAGAATACTTAATAATTTTTAAAAGCCCAAAACTAATGTGTGTATACTTAGTGTGAAAATAATAATAAAAAAGGTGTTCTTTTGTTTGCTTTGTGTTCATCGTAGTATTTGAAAACTCCAGAGGCTTTGATGTCTAGGTGAAGTTTATACCATCCTATTGATGAAGTAGCTAGGCAGAATCTAGCTCCTGTCCCTGGAACCATGCAGCTTCCCTGGATTTGAAGCAGGAATTTGAGAACTTTCTTTTTCAGAGAGACAAGCAGGAGTTCTCCTTCACATCAGAAGATCAGCCATAAAAGTCTCTCCAATATTGTGACTCCTGGATCCTCACTTTGACTTCTCTAACTCTTCAGCTCTGCAATAAACTTAGGTAAATGTTAGCTTAGGTAAATATTAGCTATGAGAATCTGAATATTGTAAGCCCTAACTGTGTCAAAGAATAGATAACTAGTTAGAATGTCTGATTTTGGAGAAAATAAATTTTAAGTTCAACTTCAGTATAGAATAACTATTTATCTCTTAACTTGCTGATGATTTGATGTTGTTACTGATTAGATTATTAGGAAATTATTTTCCTTTATTTTTGCTCTTACTGTTTTTACCAGGCTCTACTAGTCTTTCTTGTAACGGTTCTCTTAAAGCAGTCTAACTTGCCCTATCAGCTTTGGGAGAAAATTTGACCAAGTTTCTTTGAAAAGTCTGAAATAAGCATCTAGTTCCAAATCTTGTAGACTGACAACATACTGTAGGGACCTGAGTTTTTAATATTTAACTTTTCTCATAGTATAGACGCTAATTATGTAATTGTACCCTGGGCTCTGATTACAGGTACAGAGTGGACTGGCATTGCAACCCATTGTATCTCGTGCCCATGAAACATTTTATCTTTGCAACAGAGTTCACTTTCAGGAATACCTAGAGCTCTGGAAAGTGCTTGCTACGTGTTTGAAAAGGCATCTTCATCAGTTTGCCAGGTTTGGTGCTGGGATTGTGGTGTTTCTTGCAAGGTGGTGTTAAGAGGATAGGCATAGAATGTTTTCTTGGGAGTTATCTGTCCTATAACACCCAATCCCTGTGGCTGGGGTTGAAGATCTCCTGACTATTGCAGAATGAGTTGAAGTAGACTTATTTTAAGTCTTCTTGCTTGTGGTTTCATCAATAGCAAAACTCTTCAGCCTTTCAATATCTGGTCAGGGACTGTTTCTGGGCCTGAATAGCAGATTTTCTGATGAATGTCATGGCTTGAAGACCTTGCGTGCTGCAGATGATCAGGGGAGAGGTATTACTGCCTTCTGTGTGAAGAGACCTGCTTCAGGGCCCAAGGTTTTACATGTAGATTTGAAGAACGATAAGATTTTTGACCTGGTGAGAAAAGTATTGTCTTTCTGAGGCTAGAAAAAAATCAAGAGTTTGGCACTTTGTTTGTGGAGGGTCAGATAACTGCACCCAAATCTGTCTGCCTGTTGCATGTGGCAAGTTATTGTAACAAAACCACAATGTATGCCTTGTGTCTTTTATTCGAATGCACTACACTTGTGTAAAATGCATGATGAAATAATTTCAGATAACATATGTTTCTTACCAGGTGCTGCTCCCTAGCTGGCTGTGGTCTTCCTGCAGCTGTGGGAAAGGTTCAGTACCATGAATAGCTAAGGGATGGTGGCATGAGTTTTAGCTAACAAGTGTGCACCCAGACCCTAACCCATGCCACTTTGGATATATTGTTATATTTTCTTGAACTAGCTAAACTGATGCTAGCAAATAAACTGCAGTTTCATCTTCTAACTGCAATGTGGACATGCCTGCAGTCTGTTGCCATGGGGACGAAGATAAGTATAATTTTAAAGAATTGTGCTGAAAACTCCCATCCTCTGAAACTGTGTGACCTGTAAACAAGCAATTATGCAGCATGTTGTTGTTGAAGGATGCCAAGGCTGATAGACTTGATTTGATCTTTACCCTGTTTCTAGGGAAGCAACACTTAAAATCACACTGATAGTATGTGCCCAATAGTAGATTTAGAATACTATGGCCAGCTTCATTTAGACTTAAGAGGGGTAGGTACTTAGACCTCTATTCTTAAAGGTTTTGTGGAAGTTGACAAATAAACAGAGATGAGAGATTCAAAGCAGTGTCCTACCAAGGGGGATGAGCAGAACTGTACTTGTCCACAAACCAGTATTCCATGAGATAAACAGGATAGGAAATGTGTATCCTATGTCCCTGTCCAAAAAGGCAAGAGTTAATCTCTTGAGAAACAGGCTCTGTTAGGTTTACATCTTGCAGAAGAACCTTGACTTACCTTTTTTTTGTTGTCTAGGAAATTTTTGTGTTCCCAGAAATAAATACAGAAGTCTTCCAGCTTCTTTGTTTCCCAACAGAAAAGAGATTTCACTTGTTGGGGCTACATGTTGACCTGGTTTTTAACCTTTTTTTGACCTAGTTAAAAGACTATCTCAGCTTTCAGAGAGAATATGTTTTAAAGACAAAACCTGTAGTTTCTTAAAGTTTGTTGATGTAGTAGTAGGGTGTCGAGGATCCGTGTATTCAACCAATACTGCACAAAGTTATCATTAATTATCACAGCTTGTTTATTGTATGTGTTCCATATCACTATTATTCCTACAAAGCAGGCAAAACTATTTTTCCTATGAAGCAAGCAAAGCAGCGTTACTTACCCTAAGATACAGATCAGGCAGATGTATGGTCCCCAGGTGCAGGGGAGCTGGTTGGCTCGCATGCTTAGCGGGCATCCCCACAGAGACAACATGATCTCAATGGCAGGATACGTGCACCTCAGCTCATCCATCCCTGAGTCCAGCTTTTATAGAGCCCCTGAGTCTGGCACGCATGGCCAGTACATGCCAGGAGGCAGCGGCTCAAGGCGGCAACCCCGCCCAGCAGTTTTGGTCTCTGGTCTTTTTGTGGCTGCGCACCCCCCACTATGGGGGTCGTGCGCCCCCCTACCCCACTAGGCCTTCCTCATCTTCAGCTGCCTCATCCTTGGCAATGAACTCTAC
>JAAGNO010013741.1:0-21675 GCA_033439905.1 Ceryle rudis | reverse complement strand
GTAGCTTTTAACGAAATACCGATTTTTTTTTTTTTTTTAAGATGAGGAGTTTTTTTAAAAAAAAATTATTTATTTTTAGTTTTCCTGATCTATTCAGTGATATTTTTTCTCATGACAGGTTTTTGCCTAGCTGTGCTCATGCCTTGCAAGGGAGTGCATATTTCTTCATAAGTTCTGGCAGCGCTCTGTGTTCATAGTGTTGGCTTTAGTCAGTTCTTATTTTCTGTGCAGGTTGTATGCTAGATCCTTTGTTTTAACTAGATCTTGTGACAATAAATATCAGTTTCTTGTTCTGAAAATCAGAGTTTTCTCCAAAATAGCTTCATGCTCTGTGGTACCAGTTACTTTTTCCCTGCATGTAAATCTGTCTGTCAGGGGGTGTACCTGTAAGAGCTTAAGGTGATGTTATCATTCAGATTATTTATCCTTTACTGAACTGCAAAACTCATGATGAATTTAGAGGGGAGAATGAATTACCAGCTTCAGAAACAATTCATGAGTATTTTGCATGAGCAAGCCGATTTCCTTCCAGCATCACCATTTCCTTTGCAGGTATCACCATATCCTTTGCAGTTAGTAATGTGATTTTTATATATATTCTCTCTCCCACCCCCTTTTTTCCTTTTTTCTTTTTCCCCCTCTTTCTTTAATCTCTGTTCCATTTCCTGTTTATTTTCTGAAATACTTTTTTCAAAGCTTGGTATGTTATACTCAGTCTTTCTCTCCTGATCTTCTTAAGCAAATAATCTTCAGTTTTAGAAAGTGATAACTGCTAATGGCATAGTTCAGTGAGTTATAAATTCCCATGGAAATAGAATTACAGTTTTGCTAATGCCAGGATAATATAAATGTTCTCACTTGTCTCTGAGCCCTTTTACTTGTGCTGCCTCCTCTGCTAGTTTTGGGGATTTTTAACTTTAGAATTACAATCTATATTCTGATTCAGTGCTAGTTGGGTATGATGAGATTTATGACATCAAAGCTTTGGAGCTGCAATACCTGACTTGTCACTCGCTATGAGTTAACAGCCCAGATTCTTTCCTGATCTGTTGACTGGGATGCCAGAAAGTCTTTCATGAATTTGATGGAACTTGATGCAACGTATGCGAGTATTTCAATACTTCAGCCTTACAGTGTTGCACCTGAGAAGAGTAGACTGTATAAGTCACAGAACTATTCTTTTAGAGGCTTGAAGTGTTTTCCTTTCTGTTCTTAAATGTTCAGTTATATCTTTAGCTGTGTCTTTGGTTATATGTAGTTCTGTACATCCAACAGAAATGGACCTAAATTTCTACTGTATATACTGATATTCCCATAACTTGTTGGATAAACTGAGGCAGACTGGGAGGGAAGAAAAGGAACTTCAACTGTTGCAAGGTATCTAAGCATACTCATCCTTGCACACTTGCACTTAAATTTTAAGTATACATATTATTAGATGTAAGCTAAATAAAGTTTGCAGGAGAAGAATGTAAACATAGAGAAATTATAAATAAACCTGCATGCTTTATATTATATTTTATCCACTGCAAGACAGAATATTTGGATGATGTTGCTAGATCTCATCATTTATTTTAGTTGAACGTTTCTTCATCCTAGGCCACACCATCGCTAACTTTTTAGCATGTGTTGGTTGTACTTGTCTGAAATGAGACTTAGAGCAAAACTGTGAAGGAATAGCTCTTGTTGTTTTAAAGGTTTCCTCAAATCCCTACTTACTTTTTCACATCTCTTTCCTAGGTAAAATTTGGGAATGCAATGTAAACACCATCTTCCAAAATGCATTCAAAGTCAGGTACTCTGAATGTTTTTAGGTTCAGTCTCACTGTGTGGTGGTGTTGCTGAATAGTTACTCTTTTGGTGTGCAGTTAACACAAATGTTCTAGGATTCTTGCTTCGGGAAAATGTTTCTGTCAAAGTCCAAAAAGTACTAAAGCCTTTGTAGAAAAATAGGAGAAACTTGACTCTAACTATGTTTCTGCTTGTTTTTGATGTAGAGTATTTTGGAAAAATTGCTTCTCTGGGCTTCACTTTAAGGAGAAACTTCTCTCCCCTGCTTAATCTAAGACACCATAAACTTTTATGTGTTTCCCCTTAAGGAAAAGCTGGTGGCCAAACATGGAGATTTTTCTGTCAAGTTCATTGTAACTTTTCCTTGTGTTAATCCAAATGATGTTATTTTGAAAAATGGAACTCCTTTTCCTTCATTTAAATGACTTCAAGCTCTTTGCTCAATACCCAAATTGTTCTCCTCTCCTGGCATCATCCCTCCATTCTCTGACGTGTTTTCAAGTGATTTCCCTTTTTTTTTCCTGTATCCAAGATTCAGCACTGTAACTAACAGCAAAGCACACATACTGTGCACCTTCTGCTGCAGTCACAAGTCATCCTTCCTGTTAGTATCTGCTCCAGTATTCTGAATGTCATTCAGGCCAAGTTGCTTGTTCGTTTGTTTGTTTTTTCCCTGTTTTGCAAGTGTAATCTCTGTCTTTGCCCTTTATTTCATGTTGTCTTCCATTTGTTTAGTTGCATCCCCTTGAATAGTGGTTTCAAGTGTCTTTGTAGCAGGTATATCCCATATGTATTTCTGCACATGCAACTGTATTTTTTTTTTTTTACTTGCTATACTGAGTCCAGAAGGTTTTAGCAGTGACACATTCCATCTTTTTTTGTAGTTTTCCAGGGTGATGCAGTGTCTTCTTCCTGCAGTCACTGCTGATTTTCAGAAACAACTTTTAAAAGGGAGAAACATGCAAGTATTCAGTTTTCAGACTCTGATGAAATAAACTGCAATCTTGGAACAAATTTCTTCCTGATGACTTTTGGTGTTAATATATAAAGGAAGGTATGAGTCATGCACAGAAAGTACCTTACGGTACATTTCCAGATATGGTGCAGGAATAACTCTCTTCCTTTGTTTGGAGTTTTTCTCACCTGTTTGGGGCTTGATGCAGGCTACCAAACTGTGTGAGTCTTGGCAGAAATATAAGCATATACACCATAGTGTTTTTGAGAGTAATAAATCCACACTCTAGTTGTGTAGGCATAAAGATATCTTACCTATTTCTTGCTAGGAGTTGTATCAGCTCAGCACTAAGTAATTTAACTTGTAAAAGTAATTCTGAGATGTGTCTTAATTTTCAGCTCCCTAGTGGGGATTTCTGTATTTCATCTTTAACTGGTTTCCTGTAACAAGTAGAGTAATATTCTGTCAAAACCACCAGAAATTCTTACTGAAGGTGCATTTGTAACAGAGTATATAAACTAAGATTTAGTACTTTTTCTTAGAAAGTACTCTGTGTTATGATATAAGTTCCCAAAAGATACCCTAAGAGTTGAGGAATGGTAAGATGGGGCTGTGAGGTCTACATTAGTTCTTGAGTTATGTTCTGCGTGGAAGTCATGGGATCTTTGGCCCAAGTACAAACAATAAGTTCCTTAGAAAAGACCCGTGTCAGACACAGTCCTCAAAGGTCAAGGCTGGAATAGAGGGTGTAAAAGAAATGTAAGACTTATTTTTACTCTCTCTAATCCAAGATGCACCCTTTCTCATCTGATTTCCTGGTGATAGTTAAATGAGATTTGCAGCACAGGCCATATATTTTTATGTTGAATCTGATTTCCCCACCTTAATAAATCTTGGGTATAATTTAATTGTTTCAGCCTTTGACTAAGTGAAGTCATGACTTGTTCTTGAAAAAAAAGCAGCTTTATGGCCCTTTGGAAACCGCATTCTTCTCCACGGGAAGTATTTCCCTTCAGCTCTGCTCATAAGTTGGCAAGAGTGGCAGCATTCCCAGAGCATCTAGATAAGATCATGCTGAACAAGATCTCCAAAAGGTCTGTGGACTGGGATTCACGTTAGGATTAGGGTAGAGAAGGTTACAAGCGTGTCTTATTTTGTATTTTCATTATTGTATTGGGGAGAAATCAAGGATGTTCACAGAATCTTTAAAACTTAAAAGAACTAGACAGTGTTGAAGGAAAAGGAAATCTTAATCTGAATTAATGTCCATCTCACAAGGAAATGAGTCTTAACATGGATTGTCAATGCATTTCTACATGACAACACTAGAAATTAACAGACGTGTGGATATGTTATCAAAGAAATAGAGTACGTGTCTTTAGCTTGAACTGTGTTTAGCTTTATTCTTTCACATAAAATTTTATATTCAAGTTTCTTGCTTGGCTCACAGCTCTTGAAATTCAGGTATTCCTCTGCTATTTTTTCAGAGAGTTAAACCATAGCAGGAGCCATATAATTATATGATATGATTCCACCTCCCTCACTTTTCTGACTCTTGTAGTTAAAGGAATATGTTGCTTTTTATTTATCTCTTTCTGTGGAATTTGGACTTGCCTTGATGGTTGTTTGGGTTTTTTTCTCTGTACTGGAGTGTTTATTCCCCTTCCCATTATGTTGCACTACACTTCTCACTTCTGAAGAACTGCCACTCTAAACCTACAAACTTCTTAACAGTGATCATTTTTCTGCTCTTCTCAGTCCATTGCTTGATATTTTTTGAAATGATCCTCTACAACCCAAGTGATAGACAGAAGTAAGAAAAAGTATCTTTGTATGAAAGATACTCTCACCCTAAACTCATTTAAAATTCTGTTGTATGTTCTCTGCATTATAGCTGTATAAAATATATTGTTGTGAGTCATTCAAGTCACAGAAATGGGAAGTGACTGTATATTTTCAAAATACGTCTTGTATGAGTTTATTTGTTTGGTGCAGTTCTTGGACATTAGCTGCAAGGTGTTGGTACTGCATTTTTGTGGAAGGCTGATGCAGCAAGCAAATAATTCTGGCTTTTTTGTCACAGGATGTTGATAGAATTTCATTCCTCTTTGTCCTCCCCTTCCTATCCTGCCACCTTGAAAATTCATAATGTTTTATTACTCCTTCAAAGATAGAAAAAAACCCCTCTCTCGTTTAAACAAACAAAAAAAAAAAAGCCCCAGCCTCTTGCTCAAATATAAGCAACCTGAAAATCTAGAAAATAAAGGTGTATTTACATAGACTGAAATGACCAAGTCAACTGCTACAAAAGCTTTTCCTTAAGCTTTTTAATAAAAAAGAAAATGAATGCTTGTTTAAATTTCATCTCAAGGGGATTATCTCTGGAGGCTTTAACAGAATGCGTTGTTCATCTCTGAAAATCAAGGATATCGGGCAGCCATTGGTACCCCTTTTTGTTGTGTCATTGCCTCCTCCCGAAGGAACAGCTAGTTAATAGGAGAAGGCATCCCCTGTGTCTCACTTCTTCAGTCTGGTGGGAGAGTAATCTTAGTACAAGACCAAGAGCTCTGGTAATCAGAAGGAAAACTGACTAGAAATGTCAAAAAATTTTTTTTTTGACACTTATTGCTTCAGGGAAAAGCAGTTGGATTTGTTTAAGCGAAGACGTTAGAAGGTGCATGGTTGTGCAGAGAAAAACGGGAGCTGTGTGAAAGCATTAAAGTGCATATCGCTTCAAAGAGCTGTGGACTGCTATGGTGTTGTGTACTTAGGTATTCATAAGCACTATTGTGAGTAGGTAGAATTGTACACTGAGAATTGAACCTCTGGTATTGATTTGTCTGAGTTGTCTTACAGGATGGCACTGCAAATAGCCTCATTTATTTGGGAAATAATGAGCAATACAAGTGCACTTGTGGGACAGTATCTAGTTATGAAAGCAACCTTCCCTCCACAGATGAAGAAAGCACATAGCAGCAGTAATGAATTGGGTAGGGGGCAAAGGGAAATGAAAATCAACCAAAGAAGCCCTACAGACCTTGAAAGTTCCTTTATTTTCCCTTGAAGTCCAACAATTTTCTAGTGCCTCAGATTTTGAAAAAAGCTATCACTTCAGTAGTTACTTCTTCAATCTTCACCTCTGTAAGCTAGCTGAAGATGCCAGTAAAAAAAAAAAAAATGGAGAAGAAATAGTGGTAAACCTAGAAGAGTTGTTTTATTTGTTTGGGTCTTTGCCTTCATGTCTGATGTTGGAATAGAATGCAGGTTTAACTCTTTTCACCTTGAATGGCCTTGTGGTTTATCACATTTAAGTTTACATCAAAAGAGCATTTTAAATAAACTTGTACTATTACAAGTTGCAGCTAAACTCTTCAGTTTACTATCTGACTGTAGTGAGGAGGACAAACTCAAGTGCAGAAAGCAACCTGCTTGGTTCAAAGAGAAGCCCTGCTTCTGCAGATAGTTATTTAGCTGTGTTTGCCCACTGCAGTAAATCCAGTCTAACAAAGCCTATGATTTTCCATAGCTGCTGCAGAGTATTTGCTGTTAATATCCTCCTATTACTGAACATTTCTGAAGGGGCAAATGTCAACTGTTGCAGATGATAAAGTTGGTTACTCAGGACAGTTGTGTGTCTCTATCCTCATGCGTGTTTCACTAACAATTTGATGGTAATAACTGCTTCTATTATTTCAGTGCACAACAGGTGCAGCTGGTGTTTGTGAAGTCTGTGTTGAAAAGCTTAATTTAATTTTTGGCAAGTTGCATTGGAAGAGGTGACAGGATGGAGAGCTTAAGGAAAGGGAAACAAACTTATGTTTTTAAGTTTATGTAGTTACTTAATTTTAAAGAAAGAGGGTAAGGCTCCTTTAGTGCTCTTCCCCCCCTCTCCTTTAAAGTATTTGGGGAAGACCTTGCCTGTGGATTTGGTTCTTGAATTGAATAACATCAACCTGTAATGGTGGACCTTGAACAAAAAATATTGTTAAATTAGTAAAACATTTCCAGATTTTCCTCCTCACTCGGACATGTCCATAACTTTTTTAGAAAGAAACAGAAAGTGAAGTCTTTCTATTATTTCATGCTCAGCATTCAAAGCTTAAAGCTTAATATATATTAATAAAAATTTTGCATGATTGCCGGGTTCAGGCATTCATGCAGGGGCAGGAACGACACACACCCCGATGCGATGCAAAGTCGAACCTTTATTGTTTCCAAACTGCTTGATTATATAGACAAAACATTTCCTGCCACGTGCTTTAAGATAATTGTATTGGCTAAAAGAGTCTAACATGCACTGTCCACACGCCTCTGGGTAAATCATGATTGGCTACTGTTGTTCACTTATCTAAGCTTCCCTCCACCTCTTGTATCCTGTCCCACATTCTGTTATTGCTAAAACTTAGAGTCATCACAAAACTTACATTATCATCACTTTTCACTTCACCAGCTGTTGTCCTTCAGTATCCTTTTCTGTGGCCTGTTATCAGCTCTCAGCCTGATGCTAAGTCTGAACTTATCATGACTAAGTTCTAGGCTCCAATACATGATCATGATGTTAAATTCCATTGCATAATATGGAATGAAAGTGAGAAAAGATGTCAAAGTTGTTGAATGTTAGTGTTTTCAGAAAATTGTTGTAAACATTCAATCTTTATGCTGGCAACATAATCTGGCAGGAGAACATGTTCAGTGTGGTAAGAGCTACCAAATGTATAGTTGTAGTTCCGGATGGAAGCTTTACGCACTCTCCTCATGTGACTCGGCAGCAACCTGTCATGAGTATTTTAGTGGCTCTCCCATTGGACTTCAGCATGCTGGTTTCTGCTTCTAATCAGGGTAGATGCAGTTCTTGGGTCTGAAGTGGCATGCTGTTTCTGGTATGCTGGGGAAAAAATGTGATCTCTTGTTTACCTTTTAACATATGATCCAGCTGCTTACTCAGTAGTAGCAGTAATGAGTAGGAGTTGTTGAGTATGCTCTGTGTGTGCATGTATACGAATATGAAAGCTCCTCTGCAGTTTCAGTGCCTATCTTTAGGGAGAGGTTGAAGGACTGTAACAGGTATTCCTCTCAAACAGCTCTGAAGCTAGCAAGGTTGCATTAGCAACCAGCCTTATGAACAGAAGAGGTGCAAAATGCAAACAGCCTGATGAATAAATTTGCCAGAGTCTTGGTTTTGCCCATCATTTCTATGGCAGCATGGGGCAGCTGAGCAAGCTGGCCTCCTCAAACCTGTCTAATGACACTCTTGCACACTTGCCAAGGGAGTGAGAGGGAGAAACCTCCCCACCTAGGCTCACTGGGCAGCAATACCTCTCACAGAAACAGATAGAGTTGATAGAAATTATATTAAAAGCAGTCTGAGAGTAGAAGACAGTAGAACAAGGCAGAACAGACATCAGAGATAAAGTGGCTGACATTAAGTGTCTTTTCAAAAAGACATGGGAGTGGGAGGAAAAGGTGGAAAGGGGAGAGTTAAACAACAGTCTTCAGAGGACTGAGATGGAAAAAGAAAAGAGTGACTAGAGAGGGTGGATGTCTGTTTTGGGGAAAGTGAAAAGGAAGGTAGGAGTGAGCATCTGTAAGCTCTTGTAAGGAGCTGGCTTAGGTGGTGCCCATTCTTGCAGCCGTCTGACTGCGAGCTCGTCTTCCTCAGGGGCAGATGCCCAGGCAGGACACACATACAGAAGAAAGGAAGATAATGCTTTTGCTTGCTATTGCTTTACAAGGCCTCCTAACCTGCGTCACTCTAGAAGGATCTATAGATGTATATTTTTAATTAAGAAGTTTAGTCTGGAATCCTACAAGCGGATTTGAGAACCAGTGTTTACAGATGAGTGACTTTTTAATTTTCGTCTTATGTTCTCAGTGAAAGGATTCTGAAGGGGGGGGGGGAATACTCTGTCTTGTAACTCAAGTTAATGTAGGAAAAGTGCTTGTGATGAACTTTATAGTCTTCAAGGTGCTGTTAGGTTGAGACTACCTTAATTTGAAACACCACAAATTTGGCATGAAGTTTATTTTGTGTAACTGTATTATAGTAACTTAATGCATGATAAGATAAAACAACTGAGTCTGTCTGTTTGAGAAGACTCTTCAAATGAAACAGATTTGGACCTTTTTAGTGGAAAACCACCTACAGTTTATACATCTTTGCAAATAACTAAAATGCAACATGAAAGGGACCCATAGCTATAGCCAGTTAGTTGGAGGTCAGCAATGGGATAATGTTTCACATTAACTAAATTGCATGAAGGATGAGTACAAAAACATATAAAATCCTTTAATTCCTCTTAAGCTCCCACTAATCTATGTGATTGTGGATAATCTTTTGGGGTGGCACCAAAATCAGTATGTGGAGTGGAGTCATAAGGATGATGTTCAGCCTTTCAGCATTGTCTGTAACCCACTGGCACTTTTAGGAAGCTGCATTGCACATAGTTCTCTTTTATCAAAATATGAGTATCTTCAAATGTGTAGAAGTCATCACCCTCTTCCTTTTTGTTCTCTCCCTCAGTTTTCCTCAATATACTTACATTGGATGGTAAAATGTTATTCCAAATGATCTGAAAGTAGAGCTTTATTTAGATTGTGTTTAGTCAAGAAAAAAAAAAATATTGAAAACACGGAAGTTCCTGATGTGGTGGGGAAAAAGCAAATTAAGACTTCCATGTTCGTCACCTTATTTTAAGAGTCATGTGTTGAGGCTATTTACGTCAGGCATAATATTTTTTTACCCGAACTACCAAAGATTAATAATAGTCTGTCTAATCAAAAGACCACTTGATCTGCTGTGGTTTTCTCTTATTCCTTTCCTTTTCCACCTCTGCCACTAAAAAGTATTTTGCAAGATAAGATGAAAAATGCAAACTCATCAGTTACAGCAAAGAACTAAAAGATATCTCAGTTACCTAGACAAGGTGGCCTTTCTTATTACATGCACATCGTTCTTCCTTCACTGATCTCCAGGTTTAATATTAAGCGAGTTTTGTTTTCAAAAGATGGACATGTACTTTAAAGCAGTCCTGAATCTGTGACACTGGAAAACAAAGAGGGGGAAGATATGGGGAAAGCATTCTTACAGTTGAACTATTACATGCTTTATTAGGAATGTGATTTAATTGAAAAACAGCTTTGTTTACAGTTCAGCTTCATAAGCTTTTATTTACTCTTTGCAGCATTGACTTCTGTGCAAATAGTTCCTTCTAAGCTTTAGCAGCATTACCACTGCAACTTGTTCAGACAGATGGTGTGCTATTAAATCCACCTGACTACTTCATCAACAGTGAGAGTAGGCATGAATGGTTTAGCTGGTTTTAGGGAGGAAAAAAAACCCCTAGCATTAATACTAAAATAAATCGATGTAGCATTGTTAATGACAGCCTTGACAAGTGGTAATGGGAACTCCTGAAAACCTTACCCAGACTTATTTTTAATTAGATGATTCTTTCATTTCACTATTATTCTCATAGTCTCACTTTGGACTTCTGAGCTTTAAAATATTACAGTAGGTGAAAATAAACCTTGTACTAAAGATAATTAAAGGCTTTTATTCAATTGGAAGGAATTGCTATTTAAATATGACATCAATTATAATAAGATGTATTATTGAGAAAATTAAGAGCAGCCATAAAGAAAAAAAACATTGATCTGTATATATGAATAATTTGCAATGACTCATGCAGGTTGCCAGATAATCTGATTTGAGGACTTTGTTCCTATAAGAAAAACGCCATGGTTATTAACCACTGTCTTTTCTAGACTTGTCAAGAGAGCTTAAATGAAGCAGATGAATCAAGAAGGAAAAACACAACCCCCCAAAGTATTAGTCTATTTAGACTTATCCAAAGTGTAAAACTAACTTGGTGTGTCTTGCTTTGTTCATGATTTTCCCCTTCTGTATGTGGTTTTTAATATCTACCTGGGAAGCAACCAGCCCTGCTACAAGTTTTGTTAGTAGTGGAAAGGGATTTTTTTTTTTTATATGGTTCTTTTTTGTGTTTGTTCTACTGAAATTCAGTAGTACCTGGAGAAATGATTGCACAGTATACACTTATGTCACCCTGAGAGTTTGCCTGCATTTTTATGTGGAACTAGTGATTTAGGATCTTCTTTCTTTTGCCTTTTACAGCATATAGAAACACATAGACCAGTTTTTATCCAAGCCAAACTCAAGACATCAAGCTGTGCAGACATACAGCATTTAATATCAAATGCAGAGGAGCTTTTAAGTCTGTCTTGTTTCATTCTTTCAAAAACTAAGAATGAATGTGCTTCTTGCATCTCATGTGTATCAGTTATTTCTGTCCAGTTGCTCTCAAGGCTGCTTTTTTTCTTATATTTATAATGGGGACAATTTTTTTTTTTTGTTGCTCACAAAGGAATCAAGGTTTGTGATTCATTTTGAGCTAAGCTATTTTTGGGGACCTATAGATACATGGCAATGTATGAAAGCAAAATGAAGATCAAAACCAAGTGGCATGATATGGGAGAAAGAGGCAGTGGAAAGTGCTTAGCTTTTCTTACTTGATTTTATTAAATGACTAAACTTCACCTTTGTCATGGAAAAAATTCCTATTTCCCACTTTCCCATGATCACTTATGACCTCAAATGGTGAGGTGGGTTGGAAGACTTTCAAAACTGCTTGGTCAAACAGTGCCACTTGAAAAAAACATAGGAGGGCCTGCAGAGATACTATTACTGGAAGTCCCAGAAGCAGAAAAATTATGACCAGTTATCCTATGGATTTAGAAATTCATGTTCTAAGTAATAGCTGCTGGTAAAATAAGATCAGAACAAGTCTGCAAACATATATGACTGCAGCCTTTTCAAACTACTTCAAAGATTATCTCCCCATACCTCTAACTCACCTATTTTGTTTTGTTACTGAGATTCACATACACAAAATGTTTGTTAGAGATCTTAGCAGTGCTGGTTCTGATGCACTTAAGTAACTTCTGTGATTCTCCTATGGTCTACTTTTCTGTCAATTTAATTTATAGAATATTAGCTCCTTCCATCTCTCTCCATTACAGTGCTTTTCTTCTCTCTCAATTGCTTGGTTGAGAATGCTGATAGTACATGTTATTAACTTCCTGACCCTGGGCTTGTGATGTATAGAGAAGTTATTAAGGGTTTTAGGTATTAATGACCAGAGCTGATGGCAAGCTTTCCAAGCATGTTTCTCATCTGATGTACAAGGTTAATGTAACTGTTTGATCTATTTGATGATGACCAATAACATTAAATATTTGCTGAGTAAACTACCAGGAATCTAATCAGTTATTACAGATAGCAGATAAAATGAGGGCAAGGCAGCCTAATTCATATTAGTTTAAAAGGCTGGCTAAGAAAAATGGTCTTACAGATGTCACGCTATTTAACAGCTCTTAGTTTCAGGCTTAATGGCAGACACGATCGTAACAGACTTTTCTACTACCTAATTTATATTTCCAGACACCTTCTCAGGTAGTGTTAATAAGAGATTATTACATCTAAATGTTTGTGAAAGAAATGGTAATCAAACTTTGCTGTGGTGGCTGTTTTGGCTTTATGTCCCTCTTTATGCCATTCAAGGCAAGTATTAGAGGAAATCTGTGTTTTGAGTGTGGTCTGAAGGACTTGACACTTTGTACAAACATTTGTACCCCTTGGATTGAAACACTGCTTTGTGTATAGCTGGAGAAGAGATTACAGTTTTGTTTCCTCTGAAGGAATATGGTATACATGAATCAAAAATCCTAGGTGATCCAAACCAACATGAATTAGTGTGGATGATGGGAGGATTTTCTTCATAATCCCATTGCTGCTCTATAATAGCACTGTACTGCAGGCATAGTTATGGCAGCAGATGAATCAATGTTTTCTAATACTAGGGAACAAATGCAATGTTGTAATTAGTGCATCCCTACCTTTCTTAGTAACAAGGTGATAATTTGTTAGGCTAACCTGGGAAGAACTGTTCCTTCATAACTTGTATATCTAGGTCTCTTTTTCTTATTAGTTAATTTGTATTGTGAAAAATTAAGCATGTGCCTTGATGTCTAGATAGTTCATGCATCTAATAATGTGGATTGACTTGTTCATTCCCTGAATTGTCTTTATGGACTCATTTTGATATAACATTTTCTCAGTCACTGATCTGAGTGGTTCAGGAGATGGCTGAATCCTCTACAATTTTTCACTCCAGAAATGGCAGTGCAGCAGCTGGGCTGAAAATGTTCGGAGAATCTTCAGCTTGCATAAATCAAAAGGGTGACACTGATGTATTGCAGCTGGGGATCTAGGCCATCAGAGAGATAATGTACAATGATTTAAACTTGATTGAAGTGTGCTATAAGATTCATTTGTGTAAAAGATGTTATTGATGGAAAAAATACACAATACCACAACTACACAGAGCTGGAAGTATTGCTTAGGTGGACTGTTTTTCTAAACAGAGTCAGTAGCCAGCCAATGGAAAGTGTAAGTTGTGGAATTTTCCTTTTGATATAAAAGAAAATGTTCTCTCTTGAGATGCACTTTTTTCCATTACTGAATTTTATGGGGTTTCATAAGCTGCTTAATTTTACTTCCAAGATTCATGGACTTGATCTATGTCCCATAGCAAAGCCAAGCTCTGAAAGGTGATGAGAGAAGTCTCGGAAGAACTGCTTCTCTTCCCAGTTTTTTAGGAGTGGGTACTAGCTGAGAGCTTTGCATGGCTCTTCCTGTTTCTCACCCTAGTTTTCTTCCTTTGTAGAGCAAGCTCTTACTTCTGTAATTGCTAATACTGTTCCTCTACGTGGAGCAAGTGCTATGAAGCCTAGTGCTTTGCTGACTTTCATATTTGTTTTCCATGCTCTGCTTCCCAGAGTTTGGAGAGATGGGTTGAGAACTGACTAAACAATAATGCTCAGACAGGTTTGATTGGTAGTGCAGAGTCCAGTTAGTGACCTGTTCCCCAGGAGTCAATACCGGGTTCAGTCTTATTCAACACCTTCATCAATGACCTGGATGAAGGGACAGAATGTAACCTCAGCAAGTTTGCTCATGATATGAAAATGAGAGGAGTGGCTGATGCACTGGCAGGCTGTGCTGCCATTCAGTGAGATCTGGACAGACTGGAGATCTGGGCAAAGGGGAACCAAATGAAGTTCAACAGGGACAAGTGTAGAGTCCTACACCTGGGGAGGAATAACACTGTATGCCAAGATAGGTTAGGGGTAGACCTTCTGGTAAGCAGCTCTGAAAAGAAGAACCTTGGAGTTCTGGTGGACAATAAGTTACCCATGAGACAGCAATGTGTTCTTGTGGCCAGGAAGGCCAATGGTATTCTGGGGTGTGTGTCCAGCAAATCAAGGGAGGTTCTCCTCCCCCTCTACTCTGCACTCATGAGATCACATCTGGAGTATTGTGTCCAGTTCTGATCTCCCCAGTTCAACAGACAGGGAAATACTAGAGAGAGTCCAATGGAGAGCTATGAAGATGATTAAGGGACTGGAACATTTCTCTTATGAAGAAAGGCTGAGAGACCTGGGGCTGTTTAGCTTCAAGAAGAGAGGATTGAGAGGCAATCTTATTAATGTTGACAAGTATCTGAAGGGTGGGTGTCAACTAGAAGAGGCCAGTCTCTTTTCAGTGGTGTCCAGTGATAAGATGAGAGGTAATGGTCGCAAACTAGAACACAGGAAGTTCCACCTCAACTTGAGGAGAAATTTCTTTACTGTGAGGGTGACAGAGCACTGGATCAGGCTGCCCAGAGAGGCTGGGGAGTCTTTCTCTGAAGACTTTCAAAACCCACTTAGGTCTGTTCCTGTGTGGCCTGCCCTGGGTGATCCTGCTCTGGCAAGGGGGTTGGACTCAATGCTCCCCAGAGGTCCCTTCTCACCGCTATGATTCTATGATCAATCTCTATCAGCAGAGTATGTGGTGGGACTTTCACTTTTATGCCCCTATTTAGGATGCACCTAGAATTAAGCAGTGGTGCTTTTGATATAACACTTTTTCTCAAGGACCAATCTCCTTGAAAATTTCTATGCTAGCAGAGTGCCAAATAAACACTAAGGAATATGATATTTAGCTAAAACAGTTATTTCAGCTGAGAAGATAAAAAGTGGATTTAGGTGCCAATAGTAGAGAGATTCTAGGAAAAGTAAATACTACTTGTTTTTTGGATTATGCCTGCTTATTCCAGTAGCATAAATAACGAACATCCACAAACTTATTTTAAATAAATCAAACACCTATATGCAGAGACTTTTTCCACCATGATTTCCTCCTTTCCTTTGGACCTTTCAGCCTAATGCTCTGTGCTAACTAAACATTTCTAATATATATGAAGAGACTATATAAACAATGACACTTTCTTCTACCTGAAAGGTAGAAGGTGAAAGGTTCTGCATCAGTTCACTTAACTATTCGGCTGCCAGGAGAATCAGTTTTTCATAGATGAGTGGAAAATATTTTACTGAGAAGTATTGAGATATTGATTCATTTATGGATGAATTGATTGGTTTAAAATTACTTTCTTCTATTGCCATAGTTGCTTAGAGTGTAGCAGACTTACTAACCTTACTCACCACCCTTTTAAGAGCTTTTCATTCACATTTTAGCCATTCTATTGTCTTAGGGTTATTTTGTGATACAGCTGATAAAGTAGGGACTGAATAATGTTACAGAACTGCTTTATGTTTTTAATTCTTTAACAAGCAAAAGGTCATGAAGGACAATACAGAAAATTGCAGTCAGTCTGTGTTTATATTCTCTCTCTTCTCCTTGGGAACTCACCCCCATTTGAAAGTCACAGTTTCTTTTGTTGCTTACATAATTTTCTTAAACACTGTGAACTCTGTGGATACTCTGCTTTTTTGATATTTCCTTGAACCAGTGTAATATTTGTCTGGGGATAAGTGTCTTTTAAGCTTCCATCACAATGCCTAATGTACCAATGGTTTTGAAGTACGAACAGCATATTTAATACAATTAACAGGTTATTTTCACCTCAGCATTTCACTGTTAATTTTGTCATCTCTTTTCTTGAGTTATGCTACACCCATTTTATTATTGTTTCATAAATGAACTAGGACTTTTCTCTCTCTGTTTAAATAAGCACTCATGTTGGTTATGGACTTTCTTAATCAAGCGTCTTCATCTAATCCTTACTTTCTGTAAGTCAAAACAATTATATCTTTTTCATACAGGTTACTTATATCATGTGCTTCATAATTAACATACATCTTTTGAACAAATCGGCAAATTTGTTAGAGGGCAACTCAGTAGGAGGGTGGAGGATTGTAATATTAACATGGTAAAGGACTTGTGTAGAAATGCTTGGGGTTTTTTTGAATGATTTCATGGAACACTTTAATTATTCAAGTACCTCAAAATTTTTTGAGGAAAATGCTGTTGAATAAACCTAATGTGTTGTTATTCCAAGGCTGGATGACCATTTCTATTTTAATTTACAGTGGCCTATTAAAAAGTTCCTTCTGTGTGCTTCAACTATTGAAGTAGCTTTTTCATGGCTTTATTCTAATGCCTCTTTTGTCGGAAAGATGTATAAAGAATAATGGAACTTGTATGTCACTGAAGGGATTCTCATTCAGTATTATCCACAACCGTGAGAAACCTGGAGAGGACCTATGGGTTACAGAGGGCATGATCAGATAAAGAACCTTGTTAGGTCTGTGTGTAGAGAGAAAGACTGTCTTCTCCCCAGGCTTGATGACCTGGAATGAATGTCTGACAAACTAATATGGGTTTAATAAGACAAAGCAGACTTAAAAACCCCCAAGTACATTGCTTATTTTCCACTGTCCTCCTCCCTTACTTGCCAGGTCAGAGGAGCCACCCCAGAAATGGAATATATTAAAATTTTTAAACCTGCTTGAAACTAACTGGTTCTCAGCTGCTGCTCCTCCTGCAGATATGGGATCTAATAATCTTAAACAATGTATATTTCCTATTGGACCAAATAAAACTCTGAATAGAAATTGTCAAAATAAAAAGACTGAGGAATCTGAGCTGCATTAACACCAGGAATCTTGGTGCCACATAGGGTGATGGTGGAGATTGTTTCCTGTAGAAATGAGTGCTGGAGAACTGCTACAATATCCTGGTGTAGTTTCACTTACTGTATAAAAATTGTATCATATTGGTATGAAACACTGAATTTCTTATCAGGAAACAGTATTTCTCAGTGTTTTGGTTAAACTGTTTTCTTGTTTCCCTGTAATTCATAGTGTTTATGTTAGGAATCAAGTGTTCCTATACCAAGAAAGAGTAACAGTTTCAACTTGGTAATATTTTGCTACATACTCTTATCTTAGTATACTCTGCTACTCAAAATCATATGATTTCATTGAGAGCAGGACTGCCTTATCCAGGAACACTTTGTACTATCCAGAAGCAATACAGCTGAAAGGGTTAAAAACAACTGGAATCTGTTTTACAAAAAAACCCCAAAAACCAAACAACCAACCAAAATCTGCAAATACACCAAAAAAACCCACCAAAGCAACCAAAACCCACAAAAAAATCCCAAACAAACAACAAAAAAACAAACAAACCAACCCAAACAACTAAGAGATATAAAACAACCATGAAGTGTGGGAGGAAAGGGTTTGCCCTTCCCTCCTGTGTTGTGTTATCTAGAACACTTAAATGTAGCTTGTAGATTAATATTAAAAAAAAAAAAGCTTTCTTTCACTGTAATTAAAAAATAATTTGAAAATAAAATGTTTTGGCTGCAGTGGGATCTTAACTCTTTGTTATGGCTGTCATGTCCAGCTTTCAGAGACAGTTGATGTAACATCCAAATCAAATGTTGGCAATCATTTCTTTTCATTCTGTTTTAGAGATGCTTTGGTTTGTATACTGGTGACAGGACAGTGGAAAAACAGAGTGGAACAGCAGAAAACATTATGAATAAAAATATTTTTTCCCCTGTTTGCAGATAATCTTTGGATATTTGTTTCTCCAAGTTAAGTTTCCTGTTTAAAACTCAGTATATCTCAATATTTTTCCTAGTGAGTTTTTTCTCAGACATTTGAAATCATAACTTTGATCATTCTGACTCACAGTAATGACAAATGCCCACTACAATAATTTTATATAAGCTGATGTACCTGACAAGCTAAGAGTGTCTATGGTAACCGTTGAGGATAATGAGGCATTTCTTATTTTGTTCTTTAGAAGTTGGGGTATGGTTATTTATTTGGGTGTAATATGTATTTCTTGCTTGCTCACAGTTTTTGTTTGAGAGTTAAGAAATACAAGTCTGATAGTCTTGAACTTTTATTGAACTTTATTTCAGGCAAGCTATTTTAAAAAGCATTTCTGCCTTAAGATGCCATAGAAACAAAGAAAAAGGTCAACTTCCATCACCTGTTCTTCTCACCATTCTGAATCTATGGTGTTGGACAATATGCTATTCTGTACCAGACATTTTTCAAATTGTTTTGTGTATTATCATCTGAATTGTTTAGGTGAAGTCAAGCAATTTAGCAACACATGAAATGACTTTCCTTCAGAAAACAAAACATAACCCTTTCTGCTCTATTACCGCTGCAATTCCATATGATGTTTGATATTAGAAGCCACACTTCTATTTCAAGGTTTTTACTTAAAATGTAAATACAAGTTCCATGATTAGCAGCAGGAAGGCTTTCCTCTGAGGCACCTCTTGGCTCTGCTTTTGCTGCACCAACCAAAGTGCTTGCAGGACTGCTGGTGTGTTCCAGAACATCACCTGTGAGCTTATCACTCGCACAGGCACCATGACCTCATCCCATGCTCAGATCACCCAATCACCCATCTATCCTTGTGGCGGTGCCTTGCTCCTCCTCAGAAGCCTCATACGAGTGGTCTATGTCTGGGGTGCTGGCTGCCCAATTGTGGTAGCCTTCCCTGTCCAGAGTGGTCTGTAGGGAGGTGGGGTTGCTGCTGGGTCTGCATGCAGCTAGTGTTTTCCCTAAAGAAAACACACATCCAGCTCTGAGGGAGGCAGATGTGTGACATTCATGGAGACACTGCTTGAGGCTTGCAGACACTGTAATTCAATCTAGCTTTGATATCTGTATGTTTAGGACCTGGGTTAAAGTAACTTTTCTTTTGGAAGCAGTTTATCTTATGTAAACCTACTCTGCAGGTGCTTGAGAACTATAATTCTGGATTAAGGCATTGTGAGGAATGGCATGAGATGATCTTAAATTCACATATTGGCTGTTTATACAATGGCTATCCAAGCTTCTACTTGTATGCCGAACTGTAACTGGTTGTTGCATGAAAGAGTAAGGTAATTTGGCAGAAAATAAACCCCCTTGCATTCCAGCTGCTCCTCAGATGTCAGAGGGGCTGGGGGCAGCTGGTCTTAGATTCCGAGTGATGTCCAGTTTGGCACTATTAGTCTGGTTGTGTTCATTCTGTCTGAACTCTCCTGGCGCCAGATTCCCTAATAGCACGCTGCACTCCCCATCTAGTCGTGCTTCATGGTTTCACGCAGCCAGTAAGGGGCTGGCACTGCCCGATGAGAGAGACTTGTGACTCACAGTGTGAATAGTGCAGTTTATTGAGAGCAACAGAAGTACAGGTTCTTGTGGATTGACGGTGATAACTTCATTGACTGCAAAGCACATACAGATATACAGAACATGTTAGATTAAAGAGCAGCTCAGTAAAATATGTAAGTTTCTGGGGAGATACTCAGAAAGTCTGGATCTTACCCAAAGGCGTCCCGATGGGGGGGGAGTGAGCTGAAGAAAATTCAAAGCACAAGCTAAGTGAGGGGTGGGTCACACTTTGGAGGCAGGTAGCCTTTGGGACAGAAGTGTGTTTTGGTGTTATAATGACATTATCGTGAGCAAAGTGTGCATAAAGGATAGTACTTTGTCAAAACCAGACAGAATGTTGGCACAGGGTCACAAATAGGCAGTTTATCAGTCCTGTAGTACCATCAAGTTCCTAGCTCTCTGCCATGATCTTACAGGGCCTGGCCATGGAATCTTCACTCCATCCCCCATGCTGCTTGCAGGCAGTGTTGCTTAGGGAACTGTTGTGAAATGGATTCCTTGCATACCAGTTGCACTCTACCCTTAAAGTTTCTCCGATGTTACACCTTTCCTTAATGTGTGAACAATGCTACACCTTTAATATTATTTTAATTTTTAACTTGCCTCCAGTCATTATTCCACAGCAGTGAATGAGCTATTCAGTCTGTAGTTGTGAAAAACTGTCTCATGTTTCTTTTAAATCAGCTTAACCTTTCCTCCAGCCTTGTCTTTCATACCTGTCAGTATGAGGAGCAGTGTGGCAGCCTCACATGGTGCTGTTGGCTAGAGGAAGGAAAATGCATAAGAACAGAGCTCCATCATTATTTCCTACTATACTGAATTCACCTGCATCGTTCTGTCGGATCATTAAAACACAGTAGTGAAACATGTCAGTAATTGCCTAATCTGTTTGGGTCCCTGGGAAATCAAAAATGTGAGCTGATATTTCTAGACTTCTGCAGGATGACATGCAGCTGGCTTGCACTGTGATTCATATATTGCCAACCCTGTGGCTGTGTGCTGTAGGAACAGGATCTCTGAATTGTGAGCAAGTGGCAGTGAGAGGAGTGGAAAGGGGTGGTATGGCTGGACATTTGTAATACATGTGTCCAAACAGGCAGATAAGCATTTGGTGTTTATTAAACATCTCTTGGGTAAACATACACCAATGCTGGCTGCTTGCAAAATGGAAAGAGGTACAATTTTAAAAATACCCCATAGAGATTTTGAAGGGTGATCGAACAAGAATTCACTGGAAAAAAAACCAAAAACCAAACCAACAACAAAAAACAAACAAACCAACCAAAAAACCCAAACAAACCCAACTCTAAACAACAGTACCATATTGTAAATATTTAAATACACTGATTACAACCTCAGGTGCTAATTCTACACTCAAAGTAATTGAAATGAACAGACGAGAATGGTTCATAAGTTTCAGGAACAAATGGAAATTAGTGCCTGCCTACATACTTGAGGCTATGGAGTTTATCTGAGCAATTCTATACAAGGTCAAAGAATTTTTAATCGCACCAGAGCATATTTCTTTAGCAAGAAGGCTTATTCTCAATTTACAGGCTTTAAAGATGCATGTGTATAAGAATATGCAACCTTTGGCTTATATGCAGCTCCCTTTTCCAGCTAATATACACATCCATTTTGATGCATTAATCTTTTTCCACCTTTCTTAGGTCCTTTCTGTAATTCATGAGACACCAACTTCTTTTAATGTTACCTTTTAATTCACAAACTCACTGTCCTGCACCATCAGATCTGTCACTACCAGGTTTAAGTCTTGTTCCTGGTATTCAGTTGAATCCGGCACAGTTCCTCTGCATGTTTCCAGAGCAGGCTACTTAGATCCTTGTGACTTGGATCCACTGGCAACCCCAAAGTTTAACTTCAGAGAAACTTTCCTACTAAGCTGTTGTGCTTACAAGTCATAAACATGACCCTTCTGCAAAATCTGTGTGCTTATCTGGCACCCATCTGCAAGCTGCTTGGTGTCTTTCCAATACTGATCAAAACACTGCTATATTATGACTTTATCTTTTCTCCATTATTTCTTTTCAGTGAAGCAGAAGAAAAAAGCAAAGTTGGTTTAAAACTTTAAAAACCGCTGTTTCTGGGAGCCAAGCCTCCCCTTTTTGAACTTTTGTGTTGAGAAGCAGAGAGGGAGGGGGGCAGCTGGTCGGGTCTTTCCCTCATCCCAGCGAAGCACAGTCGCTGTTGCAAGCACCGGGTCAATCGGCTCCGGCACCCGGCTGGCGCGGGGAGCGGCTGGGCCGGGCCGGGGGTGTCACACCATCTGCCCACCTGAGTGCTGGGGCAGAGGTCCCTGGGATGAGGCAGATCCATACCTCGCTCACCCACACAGCCCTGAGGGGACCTGGAAT